>BJKM01001383.1:7500-46871 GCA_015082035.1 Chaenogobius annularis | reverse complement strand
TCCTCCATCCCTCCTCTGTCCTCTGTCCTCCTCCATCCCTCCTCTGTCCTCCTCTGTCCTCCTTTGTTCCTCCTCTGTCCTCCTTTGTCCCTCCTCTGTCCTCCTTTGTCCCTCTTCTGTCCTCCTCCATCCCTCCTCTGTCCTTTGTCCTCCTCTGTCCTCCTGTGTCCCCCTCTGTCCTCCTCTTTCCTCCTCCATCCCTCCTCCGTCCTCCTCCATCCCTCCTCTGTCCTCCTCTGTCCTCCTCTGTCCTCCTCTGTCCTCCTCTGTCTTTTCTTGTGTTCCAGGGTTTGTTGTCGTCGTTGGAGGAGAAACAGGCCTGTTCTGATCATGTGAGTCGACTGTTCACGTTCGCCCTCTTGTGGTCGCTCGGAGCGCTGCTGGAGCTGGAGGACAGAGCCAAGATGGAGGTCTTCCTCAAGGTCAGAACCACCTTTTTATCTGAGAAAATTTATTTCTAAAAGTTTCTAATTTTCCAGAGTAAAGATTTCTGGGCCTGTTTCTGTTCCAGAGTCACGGATCTTCTCTGGATCTGCCTCAGACGGAGGAGGACCAGACCATCTTTGAGTTTACTGTGAACCTCCAGGGACAATGGGAGCACTGGGCCAACAAGGTGCAATAAACACTCTGATAAAAGTCCAAACCATCGACATAAGTCCTCTCAAAGTCCTTGTTTCCCTTGGTGTGGTTCAGGTCCCGGATTACGTCTACCCCAGAGATCATGTCCCGGACTACAGCTCCATCCTGGTCCCAAATGTGGACAACGTGAGGACGGACTTCCTCCTCCAGATCATCTCCAAGCAGAAGAAAGCTGTTCTACTGATCGGAGAGCAAGGAACTGCCAAGACCGTCATGATACAAGTGAGGCCTGCAGTGAAGTCTGGGACATCTTCTCTGTTGTGTTCAGGGAGAAGTTTCTCTGTTGTGTTCAGGGGGAAGTTTCTCTGTTGTGTTCAGGGTGAAGTTCCTTTGTTGTGTTCAGGGGGAAGTTTCTCTGTTGTGTTCAGGGGGAAGTTTCTCTGTTGTGTTCAGGGGGAAGTTTCTCTGTTGTGTTCAGGGGGAAGTTTCTCTGTTGTGTTCAGGGTGAAGTTCCTTTGTTGTGTTCAGGGGGAGGTGCAGTTTTTTCTTCTCTGTTGTGTTCAGGGAGAAGGTTTGTGCCTGGGTGGTTGTGGGTGTTTCAGGGGGAAGTTTTTCTCTGTTGTGTTCAGGGGAAGTTTCTCGTGTTGTGTTTCAGGGGGAAGTTCTCTGGGAAGAGGAGGATGAGGGGGACACAGGAGGCGGGAGGACCAAGGACAGAGGAGGGATGGAGGAGGACAGATAGAGGGACAAAAAGGAGGACAGAGGAGGGACAAAGGAGGACAAGAGGGAGGGAACAAAGGAGGACGAGAGGACAGAGGAGGGATGGGAGGAGGACAGAGGACAGAGGAGGGATGGAGGAGGAAGGAGGAGGGATGGAGGAGGAAAAGAAGGAGGACAGAGGGGGACACAGGAGGACAGAGGAGGACAAAGGAGTGATCAGAGGAGGACAGAGGACAGAGGAGGGATGGAGGAGGAGAAAGAAGAGGGACAAAGGAGGGACAGAGGAGGAACAAAGAGGACAGAGGAGGGAACAAGGAGGTCAGAGGAGGGACAAAAGGAGTCAGAGGAGGGACAAAGGGGACAGAGGAGGGACAAGGAGGGACAGAGGAGGGACAAAGGAGGTCAGAGGAGGGAAAGGAGGACAGAGGAGGACAAAGGAGGACGAGGAGAGTCGAGGTCAGAGGAGGGACAAAGGAGGCCAGAGGAGGGACAAAGGAGGTCAGAGGAGGGACAAAGGAGGACAGAGGAGGAACAAAGGAGGCAGAGGACAGAGGATAAAAGGGAAAGAAGTCAGAGGTCAGAGGAGGGACAAGGAGGCCAGAGGAGGGACAAGGGGTCAGATGAAAGATGGGGGAAGGGACAAGGAGGCAGACGGAGTTGACAAAGGAGGCCAGAGGAGGTCAGAGGAGGGACAGGAGACAGAGGAGGGACAAAGGAGGACAGAGGAGGAAAAAGGAGGACAGAGGAGGACAGAGGAGGGATGGAGGAGGACGGAGGAGGGATGGAGGAGGAAAGATGGAGGACAGAGGGGGACACAGGAGGACAGGAGGAGGACAAAGGAGGGACAGAGGAGGGACAGAGGGACAGAGGAGGGATGGAGGAGGGAACAGAGAAAGGGACAAAGGGGACAGAAGGAGGGACAAAGGAGGACAGAGGAGGAACAAAAGGAGGAGCAGAGGAGGACAGAAGAGGATGGACGGAGGCAGAGGACAGAGGAGGGATGGAGGGAGGACGGAGGGGGATGGAGGAGGAAAGAGGAGGACAGGGGGGACACAGGAGGACAGAGGAGGACAAAGGAGGACAGAGGGAGGACAGAGGATCAGAGGAGGGATGGAGGAGGACAGAAGAGGGACAAAGGAGGACAGAGGAGGAACAAGGAGGACAGAGGAGGGGACAAAGGAGGTCAGTATGGAGGGACAAAGGAGGGACACGAGGAACGGAACAAAGGAGGGACAAGAGGAGGGACAAGGAGTACAGAGGAGGAGCAAGGAGGTCAGAAGGAAGGGACAAGGAGGGAACAAGAGGAGGAACAAAGGAGGACAGAGGAGAGTCAGAGGTTCAGAGGAGGGACAAAGGAGTTGCCAAGAGGAGGGCAAAGGAGGTTCAGAGGAGGGACAAAGGAGGACAGAGGAGGACATAAGGAGGAGCAGAGGACAGAGGAGAGTCAGAGGTCAGTAGGAGGGAAAAGGAGGCAGAAGGAGTGACAAAGAGGCCAGAGGAGGTCCAGGAGGGACAAAGGAGGACAGAGGAAGAGGAGGGGGCAAAGGAGGTCAGAGGAGGGAACAAAAGAGGACAGAGGAGGGACAAAAGGAGGTCAGAGGAGGGACAAAGGAGGCCAGAGGAGGTTCAGGTGAGGGACAAAGGAGGACAGAGGAGGACAGAGGAGGGAAAAGGAGGTCAGAGGAGGACAAGGAGGCCAAGAAGGAGGTCAGAGGACAGAGGAAGGAAAGAGGAGAGATGGAGGACAGAAGAGGGACAAAGGAGGACAGAGGAGGACGGAGGACAGAAGAGGGACAAAGGAGGACAGAGGAGGACAGAGGAGGACGGAGGAGGGACGGAGGAGGTCAGAGGTTTAAGCTGCAGGAAACAGGATGAAGACCAAAACCAGGATCATACCCTGGTCCTGACAGGGCTGAGGTCTAGACCAGGATCATAGCCAGGCCCAGTGTCTCACCTGCAGAAGGTCGATGGTCTGTTGGATGTACATACTCTCCAGAACCTGCATCTTCGGACTCACTGAGGTCCACACAAAGTCCAGCAGGTCCTGGAACCAAAGAGAGTTCAGTGAGACACAAAGTATGAACACTAAAAGAGCTTTGAGAAGATGCTCTGGAAGTCTATCAGGGTCTGAAACCTTCTCCAGGTGCGACGACCTCGCTCCAGAGTGTGGGCTGGTTTAGACCTGGTTTAGACCAGGTTCTGCCCTGGTTCTTCTCTGGTTCTGCCATGGTTTAGACCTGGTTTAGACCTGGTTTAGACCTGGTTTAAACCTGGTTCAGACCTGGTTCTTCCCTGGTTCTTCCCTGGTTTTTCCCTGGTTTTTCCCTGGTTCTTCCCTGGTTTTTCCCTGGTTCAGACCTGGTTCAGACCTGGTTCTTCCCTGGTTCTTCCCTGGTTCAGACCTGGTTCTTCCCTGGTTTAGACCTGGTTCTTCCCTGGTTCTTCCCTGGTTTAGACCTGGTTCTTCCCTGGTTTTTCCCTGGTTTTTCCCTGGTTCTTCCCTGGTTCTTCCCTGGTTCAGACCTGGTTCTTCCCTGGTTCTTCCCTGGTTCTTCCCTGGTTTAGACCTGGTTCTTCCCTGGTTTTTCCCTGGTTTTTCCCTGGTTCAGACCTGGTTCTTCCCTGGTTCTTCCCTGGTTCAGACCTGGTAGCAGCTGTGGAAGCGCCTCTCCAGCTCGTGTCTCTGAGCGTCAGGTAAAGTCCTGGTCCAGGCCTGGAGCACGGGTCTCCAGCCCAGCACTGACTCGCTCATGAACACCATCCCGTTCCGAGACACTGTGGCTGGGGACGCGTTGTCGATGTTGTGGGGCTCGAACACGATCTGGACTCAAACAGAAGAGTGGGAACCAGAGGGTTTTAGTCCCGTCTCAGTACCGTTTCAGTTACGTTTTAGTCCCGTTTCAGTTCCGTTTTAGTCCCGTTTCAGTCCCGTTTTAGTCCAGTCTCAGTCCCGTTTTAGTCCCGTCTCAGTCCCGGTCCAGACCCGTTTCAGTCCTGTCTCAGTCTTGTCTCAGTCCTGTCTCAGTCCCGGTCCAGACCCGTTTCAGTCCCGTCTCAGTCCCGTCTCCTAGTCCCGTCTCAGTCCTGGTCCAGACCCGTTTCAGTCCTGTCTCAGTCTTGTCTCAGTGCCTGTGCCAGTCCCGGTCCAGCGCCGTTTCAGGTACCGTCTCAGTCCCGTGCTGCAGTCCCGTCTAAGTCTGGTCCAGACCCGTTTTCAGTCTTCTGCGCCTGTCTCCAGTCCCTCAGTGCGGTCCGACGGTAGTTCGCCTGTCTCAGTCCGGTCTCAGTCCTTCCAGGCTTCAGGTCTTCAGTCCGTCTCATCCGTCTCCCGTCTCAGTCTTAGTCCCGTTTTATTCTGGTCCAGACCCTTGTTTCTGGTCCTGTCTAGTCCCGTCTCAAGTTCTGGTCGCCAGACCACGTTTCGGTCTTAGTTCAGTCCCAGGTCCAGACCCTGCTTCCAGTCTCCTGTTTTAGTCCGTTTTGAGTCTATTTTGTTCAGTCCCGTCTCAGTCTGGTCCAGAACCGTTTCAGACCCGTTTCAGTCCTGTCTTCAGTTTCCGCGTCTCAGTCCCGTCTCTAGTATACCGCTCTCAAGTCCTGGTCCAGACCCGTCCTTACGTACAGACGTTCTTCTCGCCTGTCCAGTCCCGTCTGCAGTCCGTCTCCCGAGACCCTGGTCCAGTACCCTGTTTTCAGACCCGTTTCAGTCCTGTCTCAGTCCCGTCTCTAGTCCCGATCTCAGTACGTCTCAGTCCTGGTCCAGACCGTTTCGGTCCTGTTCTCAGTCCCGGTCCAGACCCGTTTCAGTCCCGTTTCAGTCCCGTCTCAGTCCTGTTCCAGTATCGTCCTCAGTCCTGTCTCCAGTCCTGTCTCAGTCCCGGCCAGACCTGTTTCAGTCCCGGTCCCTCAGTCCGTCTCCCGTCTCGAAGTCCCGTCGTCGTCCGAGTTCGTCCATCTGTCTCAAGTCCCGTCTCATTCGCCGGATCCAGACCCAGCTTCAGTCCCGTTTTAGTCCTGTCTCAGTCCTGTCTCAGTCCCGTCTCAGTCCCGTCTCAGTCCCGGTCCAGACCCGCTTCAGTCCCGGTCCAGACCTTGCAGCAGGGGGCCATGGGGATTCGGTCTCCGTTGGCCAGAGTTAAAGTTTTGTTGTCGTCTAAAACTGAGTTGAGGTTCTCGATCCAGATGGCGTCGACCGGACCGTCCAGGACGATCCAGATGTGCTCCCCCTGAGAGAGACGCAGCGGTCAGACCCGGACCAGGGCTCAGTCATGACCTAGACCTGGGACGGTCTTGTCCTGGTCTTGTTCCGGGTCTCGTTCCTGGTCAGATCCTGGTCTTGTTCTTGGTCTCGTTCCTGGTCTCGTTCCTGGTCAGATCCTGGTCTTGTTCTCCTGGTCTCATCCTGGTCTCGTTCCTTGTCTCGTCCTGGTCTTGTTCCTGGTCTTGTTCCAGGTCAGATCTTAATCTCGTTCCTGGTCTCATCCTGGTCTAGTTCCTGGTCTCGTCCTGGTCTCGTTCCTGGTCTCGTTCCTGGTCTCGCCCTGGTCTCGTTCCTGGTCTCGTTCCTGGTTAGATCTTAATCTCGTTCCTGGTCTCATCCTGGTCTAGTTCCTGGTCTCGTCCTGGTCTCGTTCCTGCTCTTGTTCCTGGTCTCGTTCCTGGTCTCGTTCCTGGTCTCGTTCCTGGTTAGATCTTAGTCTCGTTCCTGGTCTCATTCCTGGTCTGGTCTCAGTCCTGGTCAGATCTTAGTCTCGTCCTGGACCTTCTTGGCCTTCAGCGTCCTCCTCCACAGCGTAGAGAAGATGCCGTCGGTCCAGTCGTTGGTGGCTGGCTCGAGCGTTCCAAACATCTGCGAGGCGGTGATGGCTTTGGGGTTCATCCTCATCTCCTTGTGCGGGGCCCCACAGTCGCCCAGGGCCCCCATCAGAGTCCGGATGCAGCAGGACTTCCCCGAGCCGCTGGGGCCCAGAGCCATCATGCCTGAGACACAAACACATGGAGATGATCAGAGCAGATGTCACAGGAGCAGAGCCAAGCCAATCCAGGTGGGAACATGGCCTGAAGGCTTCGAGACTGAGAAGATTTCCTCTGATATTTCTTTCATCCAAAACTCACGTGTAAATGAGAGAAGAACCAGTGTAAAAGTGTGTTTTCATCACCTTTGAACTGGGCCTTAAAAAGAGAGGAGGAACGCCTGGACTGTGCCTCATATAGACCCATCTCAGATCCATCTCAGACCCATCAAAACTACACTGCTCTTTTCTCCACTTTAAAGAAAGATCTGATCCAGACTCTGCTCCAGAAGTTTAAGTTGAAACAAACGTCACCGTGTCTGACTCTCTGCGTCTCGTAAAGCTGCACCAGTTTGAGGACCCAGGCGATGTGAGGCACCAGACCACTGCGCTCACACTGGCCCTGGATCGCCTTCTCCAGCTCAGGGTACTCCGCTTTGTCCACCACTGGGGGTCACACAGAGGTCACAGAGGGGTCAGACAGAGGTCACAGAGGGGTCAGAGGTCATGGAGGGGTCAGACAGAGGTCATGGAGGGGTCAGAGGTCATGGAGGGGTCAGACAGAGGTCACAGAGGGGTCAGACAGAGGTCACAGAGGGGTCAGAGGTCACAGAACACACAGAGGGTCAGAGAGTACACGGGGTCATCAGAGGTCAGTCAGACAGAGGTCAGATAGGAGGGATTCGACAAGGTCACGGTCAGAAGGGTCAGATGAGGTCACGAGATCGACAAGAACAGAGTCACGAGGGTTCACAGAGGTCAGACCAGAGGTCACAGAGGGTCAGAGAAGTCACGACGATCACACAGAGTTCCACAGACACATCAGGCACAGAGGTCGAGTGGGACAGAGGTCAGAGAGGTCACACAGAGTCACGAGGGTCAGACAGAACACGCCAGAGGGTGACCGTGTCACAGTGGTCAGACAGAGGTCAGGGGGTCAACAGGTCACGGGAGTCGACGATGTCAACAGACACCGAGGTCACAGAGGTAGGTACAAGTCGAGTTACAGAGGAGGGTAAGACAGAGGTCACAAGGAGGTCGATCAGAGGTCGGAGGGGTCAGGCAGAGGTCACACAGAGTCACACAGAGGTGAGAGTCACACAGATGTCACACAAGTCAGACAGAAAAATGCATAAAATCTAAATAAAACACACTGATTCCAGGAAACAGGTCGTTGATAAGACTCATGAAGCGGCTCGTCTTCATCCACCTGAAACACAGGGTCAGGGTCAGGGTCAGGGTCAGGGGGACGACCCTTATAACATGTATGTACTTCTTTACTTTGATGAGTGAAAATATGTCAAATCATGCAAAAAAAAAAATATATCGCAGATATTTCATTCTGTAATTATTTGTTTTATTTGTCATTTTTAAAATGAAGTAAAAAGTTAATTTGTGAACTTTACTTCATCTTTAAATATATGTGGGCCTTTTAAACTCTAAACAGCACCAAACCAAAGCTCCGTCACTAAAGTTCAACCTTCATTTGATCAAAAATGTATTGTAAAGTCTCACTGGACTGGTTTTAGACCTGTTTAGACCTGGTTTAGACCTGGTTTAGACCTGGTTTAGACCTGTTTAGACCTGGTTTTAGACCTGTAGACCTGTTTTAGTCCTGACCTTTTTAGACCTGTTTTAGACCTGTTTTAGACCTGTTTTAGACTGTTTTAGTCCTGTTTTAGTCTGTTTTTAGACCTAGTGGTTTAGTCCTGGTTTAGTCCTGGTCCAGTCCGGTTTACAGACCAGTTTGGACAGGTTCATGTCTCGTGACCCTCATGACCACGGTCCGCTCTGGTTCCGTGGATTTGCTCTTTTCACAGATCCAGAGTCGAGAACGACAGATGTCCTGGACCTGGAAGTCATAGTTGCACGCTGTTCACACAGAGAGCACCTGTCAAAAGACCACCTGTCCAGAGATCCTGTACACAGGAGCACCTGTCCACAACAGAGAGACTGCAACCGAAGACTGTCACCAGAGAGGCACCTGTCACACCAGAGAGCACCTGTCACCACAGAGAGCCTGTCACACACAGAACCTGTCACAAAGACACCTGTCACACACAGGAGACTTACACAGAGAGAGCACTGTCAACCAGAGAGAGTCCACCTTCACACAAGAGCACCTGTCACCCACAGAGGACCTGTCACGAAGCACCGTCACACAGAGAGGCACTGCCAAAGAGGCACTGTCACACAGAGATCACCTGTCAAGAGAGAGCACTTCACACAGAGGCACTGCACACCAGAGAGACTGTCCCAGAGAGCACCTGTCAACACAGAGAGCCCTGTCAAAGAGGCACTGTCCCAGAGAGCACCTGTCACACAGAGAGCAACCTGTAAAACAAGAGCACTGTCACACACAGAAGCACCTGTCACACAGAGGAGACCTGTCACAACGAGACACCTGTCACACAGAGAGAGCACCGTCCACACAGAGAGCACCTGTCACACAGGAGCACTGTCACGAACAGAGAGAGCTTACAAGAGGACCTGCACCAGAGAGCACCTGTCACACAGAGAGACCTGTCAAACAGGAGACGTACACACAGAGAGACCGTCCACAGAAGCACCTGTCCACAACAGAGAGAGCACCAACACGAGAGAGCACCTGTCACACAAGGAGCCTGTCCACAGAGAGCACCTGTCACAACAGAGAGCACTGTCGACACAAGAGCACTGTCAACGAGAGCACTTCACACAGAGAACCTTCCCAACAAACCCACTAGAGGGGGGGAGACACTGTCAACAGAGAGCACCGTCAACCAAGCAGAGCACCTGTACAAGAGCACCGTCACCGGAGCACTGTAGAGAGATGCACAGCAGAGAGAGACCTTCACAAGGAGCACCGTCACACAGGAGCACCGTAACAGGGCACGTCACAGAGAGCACCGTCCAAAGAGAGCACCTGTCACAGAGACACCTGTCACACAGGATCACTGTCACCAACAGAGAGCACCTGTCAAGAGAGCACTCACAAGAGCACCTGTCACACAGAGAACTGTCACACAGAGAGCACCTGTACACACGAGAGCACCTGTGAGCACCTGTCACACAGAGAGCACTGTCCACAGAGGCACCTGTCACAGAGAGCACCTGTCACACAGAGAGCACCTGTACAAGAGAGCACCTGTCACAGAGAGCACCTGTCACACACAGAGAGCACACTGTCACACAGAGAGAGCACCTGTCACACGAGAGAGCACCTGTCACACAGAGAGCACCTGTTTGGACAGCTGCTCCTCACACAGCTTGTACAGCGTGTAGAACTTGCGGCTCAGACTCTGGTTCTCCCTGAAGCCGGCGCTGGCCAGTTTGACCCTCATGATGATGGCTCGGTCCGGGACCATCATGGCCACGGTCCGGAACTGGATCTTCAGGTTTTCCGGGAGCTCCTGTCGCCCGGCGTATCCTGGGTTCTGAAGGGCAGGGGACGGACACAAACGACACTTTAAAGCAGAACAGAAAACAGAACGAGACCAGGCCTAATGCCGTTGTTACCATGGTGAGGAAGATGCCAAATCCGGGTCCATCTTGACTTCGTCTCCGTCCGAAAACAAAAAGGCTTTTCTTCTTGATCTTCTCTACACTGCAGCACGATGTAAAATCTGCCCTGCGCGCGAGCGAACCACCGAACGGAAGTTTTCCAATACGATTAAACTCATCGAGCATCCCCAAGATCCGTGACTGAAGCCAGACCTGCCAAGAGACCGGGGTTTAGACCGGGACCGACTCCGGCTGAGCCGGACCTGCTGACGGGGAGACCGGGTGTTGAGACCGGACCGAGCTCCGACTGAGCGGAAGACCTGCGAGAGACCGGGTTGTAGACGGGACCGAGCTCCGGACTGAGCCGGACCTGCGAGCGAGGACGGGGTTCTTAGGACCGGGACGAGCTCCGGGCGACCGAGGACCGGGTTTGACCAGCCGACCTGCGACCTGAGACCGGAGTTAGACCGGGACGAGCTCCGGACTGAGCGACCTGGACTAGAACGAGACCGGGTTTAGACCGGACCGAGCTCCGCGATGAGCCGACCTGCGAGAACCGGGGTCGACCTATGTAGATGCGTCCCAGGCTACTGTAGTCCATCTTCCGGTAGCAGTTTGGAACACCACCACGTACTTCCCCAGACAACGACGCCATGTCTCTGGCGTCTCCGTTTTACCGCTTGGACACAAGAGGACGGCGGGGCATCTGACACGGGGGACGGGAGGGGGACGGGGAGGCATTGACACGGGGGGACGGGGGGAGGATGGGGGACGGGAGGGGGACGGGGGGATGGGGGCGGAGGGGGACGTGAGGATCTGATACAGGGGGACGGAGGGGACGGACGAACCTGGGGCATCTGCCTAGGGGAGGCGGGGGCGCAGAGGGACGGGACGGGGGACGGAGGGCATCTGACACAGGGACGGGGTGGGGCAGGGGGGACGGGAGCATCTGACAGGGGGGACACAGGGGGGACTGACCTGTTCCTGCAGGACCGGCCGGAGCTCCTCCCAGACTCATGCCCAGCGCCTGCGACAGAGTGATGTAGCACCTGCACACAGACAGAGGGCGCTCATGGACTCAGCTGGTCACATGACTTTATTGCGTCTGCTTCCTGTCAACCAGGAAGTAAGAGCAGAAAGCAGTGCTCTGATTGGCTGCTGGTCCAGCTTCACCTCACCGTCTGAAGAAAGTGACCCCACATCATTTGACCCACATTCCCATGTCTCGGTGGAGTCGTTTCGTCCGTCTCTTGTCCTGGTCTGGTCCTGGTCCTGGTCCTGGTCCTGGTCCTGGTCCTGGTCCTGGTCCTGGTTTGGTCTTGGTCAGGTTCGTTTGGACTCTGACGTCACCCGAACAGAACTCATGTTTTCTCAACAAATCTCAATCCTCCTGAATTATACTTTTTAATCATCTGAGCGCGTCACAAGAACACCTTTAGTCATTCCAGTGTGTGTGTGTGAGGGGCGTGGCCAAAGCGGGCGTGCACAGGAACAGTTTTGCCTCATGTCATTGCCTTGTGTGCAAAGCCTCGACGCTGCGTTTGAACCTCTCTTTATGGAATCATGTCAGACGCATTCTGACCTGGAAACATCACATCTGGGCAAACAGGAAACAGCTGATGCTAACGCGCTTTGCTAGCGTCGTGTTGCTAAGGCTCCACATATAAGTTAGCATGAGTGGAAACACGGCGCTTTAGCTCGAGATCAAATCAGAGTTTGGTTCTTTTGTGATTGTCTGCTTTGTGTCATCTTGTCTGAGGAACATGGTCAGGAGAACGTCACGCGGTGTGTGTGTGTGTGCGTCCTCCTGACGTGTGTGCGTCCTCCTGACGTGTGTGCGTCCTCCTGACGTGTGTGCGTCCTCCTCACGCGTGTGCGTCCTCACGCGTGTGCGTCCTGACCTGTCTGTGAGCGGCGTGATGACGAGGCGGTCCGTGCAGCCCAGATACTCGTTGCAGTAGGAGAACTCCACGTCGGTGATCTGGATCAAGCAGCGGTCGCGTTCCTCGGAGAAGTAAAAGCGCGACTGCTTCTGCCACTCGAAGTCGGCGACGGAGCGAACGTTCAGCCGCACCTGGAACGGAGCGAGAGCCGCGTGACGACGGGCGACGGAGCGGGTTCTAACGTTCAGGCGAGGGCACCAACCAGCTCGTCGAAGATGTCCCGCTGGTGCACGTGGATGGTGATCAGGGTCTCGTATTTGGTCCTCTCGTTTCGGCTCAAGTCTCTGGTCGTCATGTCGATCAGCTCGTTCAGGAGGTCCAGGAACTTCTGATTGGTTGCCGCCATGACCTGATCACAAAACAAAATCTGAAATAAACCTGGTTTTCCTCGACGACAGTAGATCTTCTGCTCCACGTGCGAGAGGATGAGAAGAACTGGAACCAAACCAATGATTTTTCATCCTCTTCTGGGTCGCAAATTACTGCACAATTTGGTCCAAACTTCCTATACATTTTCCTCAAATTTCCCCTAAATTTAGCACAATTTGTCCAACAATTTATTCTTTCAATTTCTACAAATTTACCTCAAATTTTCAGATTTTTTCCCAAATTCCCAAACTTTTCTTGCAAATTTTTTCACCACCTATTTATTTTACCAAATTTCAATAACTTTCCACGTACTTTTCAACAATTAACTCAAATTTTGGCCCCTCCTCTTTACCTTCTTGTCGGCGCGGCTCTGGACCAGCGCCTCCTCTTTACCTCCTCTTTACCTTCTTGTCGGCGCGGCTCTGGACCAGCGCCTCCTCTTTACCTCCTCTTTACCTTCTTGTCGGCGCGGCTCTGGACCAGCGCCTCCTCTTTACCTCCTCTTTACCTTCCTGTCGGCGCGGCTCTGGACCAGCGCCTCCTCTGCGTCTCTGGTCCAGATCATCTGGATCCCGAGCAGTCCGACCTGAGCGGGGAAGCAGCTCTGGAAGTGGAGCAGTTTGAGTCCTGGTTCTGAGACGGCGACGTGAGCGCGGCGGATGATGGAGTGAAGCGTGAGTCTGACAGCGGCGAGAAGCTGCCCCAGCCACACCTCCACGTTCCCCTGAAGACCAGGAGAGCGTTGGGTTCACTGTGTTCAGAGAGCTAGTCCGGGTCTAGTCCGGGTCTCGTACCTGGGCCAGGACCGGCTGCTCCAGATCCACACTTTCTCCTTCCTGAGACTGAAAACTCAACATCTGGTCGTAGGTTTTCTCACTGAAGACGACGCGGTTCACGTTGTCAAACAGGCTCAGCAGGTGGGCCTGTGAGAAGAACAGCACCGTGAGTCAGATGCCCTCCCAGACCTCACGTGTCAGATGCCCTCACACTGGTACCTGGATGGTGTGCGAGTCCGAGGCCTGGCCCAGGATCTCGAGCAGGGCCGGGTCCGACACGAAGAAGAACCTTGGGAAGACGAGGCGTTTCTTCTCCAAATATCCAGAGAGAGACTTCTGACAGAGCTCCAGCTGCTCCAGGAGGTGAGGCAACATCTGAGGAGACACGAGAAAGATGTGAGGGACAGAGAGAGGCTTCTAACAGAGCTCCAGCTGCTCCAGGAGGTGAGGCAACATCTGAGGAGACACGAGAAGGACGTGAGGGACAGAGAGAGGCTTCTAACAGAGCTCCAGCTGCTCCAGGAGGTGATGCAACATCTGAGGAGACACGAGAAGGACGTGAGGGACAGAGAGAGGCTTCTAACAGAGCTCCAGCTGCTCCAGGAGGTGAGGCAACATCTGAGGAGACACCAGAGACATGTGAGGGACAGACCAGTCTGTAGAGGGACAGTTAGGAGGACATTTTACACAAATGTTCTAGCAGGTAGTAGGAGGACATGAGGGGACAGGAGGAGGACACCATTGGCTGTGTCCCGTCCACATGTCCTCAGCGTGTCTTCTCGTGTTGGTCACCTGACTGAGGGTCTCGTCGCCGACGCAGCACTGGACCACGTTTGGGACGTCGTGAGCGCGATTCATGATCCTCTGCCACGACTTATCGATCACCTGGAACCTCTTCGCCTCCTGCAACACAAACCAGGTCAAACCAGGTCAAACCAGGTCAAACCAGGTCAAACCAATTTAAACCAGGCTTAAACCAGGCTTAAACCAGGTTTAACCCAGGTGTAAACCAGGTTAAACCAGGACTAAAGCAGGTCTAAACCAGGTCTACAGCAGGACCTGTGGGAGCTGTTTGGCGATGTCTCCTCCCACAAACACGGCCTCCAGGTAGATCCACAGGTTCTGGACGCAGATCCACTTCTCCAGGATCTCGGCGGAGCCTGAGAGCTTCTGCACCCACAGCTGGATCTGGGGCTTGAACGGAGCGTTGTACCTGAGAAGAAACATGTCAGCTCCTCAGGGGCCCGGGGCCCCAGGGGCCAGACTCAGGGCCTCAGGGGCCCGGGGCCTCAGGGGCCAGACTCAGGGGCCAGACTCAGGGCCTCAGGGGCCTGGGGCCTCAGGGGCCAGACTCAGGGGCCTCGGGGCCTCAGGGGCCTCAGGGGCCAGACTCAGGGCCTCAGGGGACCGGGGCCTCAGAGGCCGGTCTTAGTGCCTCAGGGGCCAGACTCAGGGGCCAGACTCAGCGCGTCAGGGGCCAGACTCAGGGCCTCAGGGGCCAGACTCAGGGCCTCAGGGGCCTCAGGGGCCCGGGGCCTCAGGGGCCAGACTCAGGGGCCAGACTCAGGGCCTCAGGGGCCGGCCTTCGGGGCCTGGACTCAGGGGCCCCTCACTGACCTGTTGCTGAGCAGAGACGCCAGCACCATCAGACTGTCCTCCATGTTGGACAGCTTCTCTGTGATGTCACTTCCTCTGAGCAGCAGTTCTCCTCTGGTCCTGAAGGGGGCGAAGCTGAGGCTGTGCGCGCTCCACTCGTCCTGAACCTCTTTGAGTTTGGACTCGATGTCCTTCTGTTTCACCGCACTCACACACACGTCCTGCAGAGAAACGGGTCTGAGCCGGGTCTGAGCCGGGTCTGAACCGGGTCTGAACCGGGTCTGAACCGGGTCTAAAGCAGGTCTAAAGCAGGACTAAAGCAGGTCTAAAGCAGGACTAAAGCAGGTCTGAACCGGGTCTGAACCGGGTCTAAAGCCGGTCTAAAGCAGGTCTAAAGCAGGACTAAAGCAGGACTAAAGCAGGTCTGAACCGGGTCTGAACCGGGTCTAAAGCAGGTCTAAACCTGGACTAAAGCAGGCCTCACCTCGATGTCGTCCTTGTGCTGCAGCAGTGGAGCCTCCATGATGTCTCTGAGGCAGAACGTCTCAGACTGAACCTGGAAACTGTGTCCGGCCACTTCAGAGAGACGCTCCCAGTGACGAGGCAGCATGGCCTGGAGACAAACAGGACTGAGCCAGGTCTGGACCAGGTCTGGACCGGGTCTGGACCGGGTCTGAACCAGGCCTGAGGTGTTCAGGTCCGAACCAGGTCCGAACCAGGTCCGAACCAGGTCTGAACCAGGCCTCACCTTGCTGGCCATCATGCAGAGCAGAGGGCAGGTCTCAGTGAAGTCGTCGATGGTTTTCTTCAGGTCTTTAAACGCCTGCCAGTCCTTCAGAGCTTTGGGCAGCTTCCTGATCCTAAACAAAGACACAGAACCTGAACACAGAACCTGAACACAGAACCCGAACACAGAACCCGAACACAGAACCCTCTCCATCACGTCCGGACCTGTTCTGGAAGTCCTGCAGCTCGCCGTTGATCTTGTCGATGTCGAGTTGTGTCCAGAGCAGCTCCTGGTAGCGGCTCATGCTGGAGCTCACGCAGTCGTACAGAACGTAGAGTTTAGAGAGCAGAGACAGCTCCCTCCGGACCCGCTGCAGCTCCGGGTACTCTAGAAGAAGAGGAATAAAACCGTCCCAATCCCACAAAGACTTATCCGCGTCACAGTGGTAGAAACAGTACCGTTGACAGTGAGTCCGAACAGCTCCTCTCCTCCTGAGTATGTGGTGAACCTGCTCCACAGCTCCTCCATGTTCCTCTGGAAGCTCTGCAGACGCTCAGAGGCTTCAGACGGAGCCAGGCCCTCCACTCCGGGGCCACTGTGGACCAGAGCACAGGGTTAAGACCCAAACACCTCACGTCACTGTTAAAGGCCCTGGTTTAGACCTGGGTTAGACCTGGTTTAGACCAGGTTCAGACCTGGTTCAGACCTGGTTTAGACCTGGTTTAGACCAGGTTTAGACCTGGTTTAGACCTGGTTCAGACCTGGTTTAGACCTGGTTTAGTCCTAGACCGGGTTCGGACCTGGTTTAGACCTGGTTCGGACCTGGTTTAGACCGGGTTCGGACCGGGTTCGGACCTTTAGACCGGGTTCGGACCTGCTTTAGACCGGGTTCGGACCTGGTTTAGTCCTGGTTCGGTCGACCTGGTTTAGACCTGGTTCGGAACCTGGGTTTAGACCTGGTTCGACCTGGTTTAGACCGGGTTCGGACCTGCTTTAGACCGGCGTTACGGACCTGCTTTAGACCGGTTCGGAACCTGTTAGTCCTGGTATCGGACCTGGTTCTAACCGGGTTTCGGACCTGGTTAGTCCTGTTCGGACCTGCTGGTTTAGACCGGGTTCGGACCTGGTTTAGACGGGTCGGACCTGGTTTATCCTGGTTCGACCTGTTAGACCTGGTTCGGACCTGGTTTTAGTCCTGGTTCGACCTGGTTTAGGACCTGGTTCGGACCTGGTCTAGACCGTGTCGGACCTGGTTTAGGACCTGGTTCAGTTCCAGTTACGTTGTCGTAGTCTGAGCAGAACGTAGTCGACGTGGGTCCTGAAAATCTTCACTGACAGTCAGAAGCTCAGTCGTTCTCCTGGGCTCCATCTGATCAGGCGGAGTCCTGGGTCTGGACCAACCCTGCAGACCAGACACAGGTTAGGGTGTGAGGGGTTTTCAGGGTGTGAGGGTCAGGTGTGTGAGGGTCAGGGCTGCAGGGTAGGGTGTGAGGGGTCAGCGGCGTGAAGTTAGGTGAGAGGGTCAGGGCTTGAGGGTTAGGGTGAGAAGGGTCAGGTGTAGGGTCAGGGTTGAGGGTTTAGGGTGTGAGGGGTGAGGGTGTGAGGGGTTAAGGTGTGAGGGTTCAGGGTGTGAGGGGTCAGGGGTGTGAGGGGTCAGGGTGTAAGGGTCAGGGTGTGCAGGGTCCAGTGTGAGGGGTCAGGCGTGTGAGGGGTAAGATTGTGTGAGGTGTCAGGTTGAGGGTTGCAGGGCGTGAGGGGTCGGCGTGAGGGGTCAGGCGTGAGGGGTTAGGGTGAGAGGGTTAGGTGAGTAGGGTCCAGGGTGTGAGGGGTTAGGGTGTGAGGGCGTCAGGTGTGAGGTCAGGGTGAGAGGAGTCAGGCGTGAGGGGTTCCAGGGTGTGAGGGTCAGGTGTGAGGGGCAGGTGGATGAGGGCACCAAGGCCATTCAAGTGCTTCACACGAGAGGAAAATGCATTAAACTCACAAAGACGTGATGGAAATCACAAATACAAAGAGAAAGAAACAAAGAGATCATTTTTTAATGCCTAAATTCCTGACTCTGGAGGAGATGAGGAGACTTGGAGGAGACTCTGGAGGTAGACTACGGGGGAGACTCCGGAGGAGACTCCGGAGGAGACTCTGGAGGGTACAGTTAACACTTTCTCTTTGTTTCTGTGGCCAAAGACGGATGGATTTCAGTCTAGTCTGAGTTCAGCTGAGAAGAAAGTTGTTTTCATCCACACACTGATCTGTGTTTAGCTATGAGAGCAGACAGAGTGATCCACTGGTCCATATTCAACCTGTGTCTCAGAGACCAGAAATCTGGTGTCGTCGGTGCAATAATTGTGATAGGACACGATTCTGCGACCACTGCCGTATCAAGCTGACCTAAGGGCAGCATGTAGAGGTTGAACAGAAGGGGTCCCAGGATTGACCCTTGGGGCCCCCCACAGGTCAGGGGCATCTGGTCTGAGACACAGTTACCAATTTCAACAAAGTACTTCCTGTCTTCCAGATAGGACTGTAACCAGTTTAGTCCTGTCCCAGTCCTGGTCCTGGTCCTGGTCCAGTCCCAGTCTCACCAGGGTCCTGAGCTGGTTCCAGTGGTACAGCAGAGCGTCTGTTCTCTCTGCGTGGCTGTTGTGGTGGAGCTGGTTCTTCTGCAGGAGACTGAAGGACTCTTCTACGAGAGCGATGGAGGTCTCGACGTGGATCTCCTGCTCTCGGACCTGCAACAGTGGATTCTTTTATTTACATTTACAACGACGAGGGCTGCGACGTAAAACACAATCCAATCAACACCTTTTATTCTGAAACAACCGGATGATCATTATTTTAGTGTTTGACGATTATTTCTACTGAAAAAGAGACTTTTTAAACTCTTTTAACCAAACAAAGGTGTGAATCTGAGAGAACGTTTCTGAATGAAGTGTGTTAAACCACAAACCGTTTATTCTTTTTGTCACATTTGGATTTAATAATGTCACATTTAGTATTTAGTGAACGCTCTCCCACGATGAGCGGCCTGAACGTCAGAACTTATACCCCAGACGTCTGTTCTACGCCCTCTGTCGGCAGAAGTCTGTTCTACGCCCTCTGTCGGCAGACGTCTGTTCTACGCCCTCTGTCGGCAGAAGTCTGTTCTACGCCCTCTGTCGGCAGAAGTCTGTTCTACGCCCTCTGTCGGCAGACGTCTGTTCTACGCCCTCTGTCGGCAGACGTCTGTTCTACGCCCTCTGTCGGCAGAAGTCTGTTCTACGCCCTCTGTCGGCAGACGTCTGTTCTACGCCCTCTGTCGGCAGAGGTCGGTTCTGGTTTGGCCCATTCCTCTCTCCTCTAGGGCAGTGATGTTTCGGGGCTGTTGCTGGGCAACAAGGGATTTCAGCTTCCTCCAAATATTTTCTATGGGGTTTAGATCTGGAGTCTGGCTAGGACTCCACTCCAGGACATTGAGATGCTTCTTAAGAAGCCCCTCTTTTGTTGCCCAGGCGATGTGTTGGCGTTCATCGTCACGCTGAAAGACCCATCTTCAGTTGCCGTGGTGACGGTTTTCACTCTCACGATCCATGGCCCATTCTGTCCTTTACCCGGATCAGTCGTCCTGGTCCTTTTGAGGGAAAGCACCCGGGATCAGAGTCCATTTTTCAAGATCTTCTTGACAGTAGTAAAAATAGGAACAGACCTGTTGTAAGGTCTGTTGTTAGGTCTGTTGTTAAGTCTGTTGTTAAGTCTGTTGTTAAGTCTGTTGTTAAGTCTGTTGTTAGGTCTGTTGTTAGGTCTGTTGTAAGGTCTGTTTTTAGGTCTGTTGTAAGGTCTGTTGTAAGGTCTGTTGTTAAGTCTGTGTTTTATTAATATATTTCTTATTGTATTTATTTTTCTGTTTTTTTTTATTATCTTGTCTTCCTTATTTGTTATTTTCTTCTTGTTATTATTTATTATTTTTTCTTTTTGGATATGTGATCTCTTATTTATCGACTCTTTCTTTGATTTCAATTTTTTTATTTCTTCTGTTTTATAATTTCTATCTATTTTTTCTTTTTGTTCTCTTTTATTCTGTTTTTTTTGTACATTTTTTGTTTTTGTTTTTTTTTATTTTTAACCGTTACGTTTTTTCTTTTTACGTTTATTTTCTTATAAATGTCTTAATCCAGTTGTTCTTGTCCCAATTTGTGTTAATTTGGTTATGTTTCATCTATACTCGGTATTTGTCATCGTCTTTCTTTTCTTATAGTTTTGTTTATCTTGTAATCTATTTTTCTTGCACTGTAATTCTTGCTCGTGTTAATCATCTGATCTTTGTAAGGTCTGTTGTTAGGTCTAGTGGTTAAGGTCTGTTTCTTGTAAGTCTGTTGTAATATGTCTGTTTGTTAGGTCTGCTGTTTTAGGTCTTTTGTTAGTCTGTTCGTTATGTCTTGTTGTATAGGTCTGTTGTTGAGAGGGGTTCTGTTGTAAGGTTCTGTTGTAAGCGTCTGTTTTTAGTCTGTAGGTCTAGTGTTAGGTCTGTTTTAGGTCTGTCGTTTTAGGTCTGTTGTTTAAGGTTGTTTTGTTTAGGTCTGTTTTTTATGGTCTGTTTTTTATGGTCTGTTGTTTAGTTTGTCTTGTTATTAGTCTGTTGTTAGGTCTGTTGTTAGTTGTTGTTTAGGTCTGTTGTTAGGTCTGTTAGGTCTCCTTTTGAAGTCTTTGTAATTGTTGTTTATTGTCTGTTGTAAAGGTCTGTTGTAAGGTTGTTGTAAGGTCGTGTTGATAAGGTCTGTTGTAAAGTCTGTTTGTAACGGTCTTGTTGTAAGGTCGTTTTGTTAGGTTCTGTTGTAAGGTCTGTGTAAGGTCTGTGTTAGGTCTTTTTGTAAGGTCTGTTGATCAAGGTCTTGTTTTGATATTGGTCTTGTTGTTAGTCTGTTGTAGGTCTATTGTAAAGTCTGTTGTTAGTCTGTTGTTAGGTCTTTTGTAAGGTCGTTGTTATGTTCTGTTTGTAAGGTCTTGTTGTAAGGTTGTGTTAGCGTACTGCTGTTTAGGTCTTTGTTAGGTCTGTTTTTAGTCTTTGTAAGGTCTGTTGTAAGTCTGTTTTTTATGTGTCTTTGTTAAGGTCTGTTTGTAAGGTCTGTTGTAAGTTCTGTTGTTATAGTTGTTGTAATCTGTTGTTAAGTCTGTATGTTTGTTGTAAGGTCTGTTTTTGAGGTTGTGTTTAGGTCTTGTTAGGTCTTTGTTTAGGTCTGTTGTTAGGTCTGTTGTTAGGTTTGTTGTTTTAGGGTCTGTTGTTAGATCTGTGTTATGTTGTTTGTAGGTCTTCTTGTAAGGTCTGTTTTCGTAAGGTTGTGTTGTTAGCTCTGCTGTTAGGTCATGTTGTTAGGTCTGTGATGTAAGGTCTGTTTTTTTTGTAAGGTCTCTTGTTATGTAATGTCTGTTTTTAGTTCTGTTAGTGTCTATAGATTATAAAGGATACTAGTTTTAGTCGGTTGTTTTTTAGGTCTGTTAGTAAAAATAAGGTCTGTTTTAGGTCTGTTTCCTTTAGGTCTGTTTGTAATGCTGTTGTTAAGCTTCTGTTGTTAGTTATCTGTTGTCTTAGTGTCTGTTTGTAAGGTGCTGTTGTAAAGTCTTTTTGTTAGGTCCTGTTGTAAGGTCTTTTGTGTAAGGTATAGTTTGTAGGTCTGTTGTTGTCTGTTGTAAGGTCTGTTGTAAGGTTGTTTTTAGGTCTTGTGTAATGGTCTGTTGTTAGGTCATGTTGTGCAAAGGTCTGTTGTTAGGTCTGTTGTTAGGTCATGTTGTATGTTCTGTTGTTTAGGTCTGTTGTAAGGTCTGTTGTTAGGTCTGTTGTAGGTCCTGTTGTAGGTTCTCTGTTTGTATAGTTCTGTTGTTAGTTCTGTATTGTAAGGTCTTTGTAAGGTCTGTTGTTAGGTCTGGTTGTAAGGGTCCTGTTGTTAATTTCTTGTTTGTAAGGTCTGTTGTGTTAGGTCTGTTTTAATGGTCTGTTTAAGCGTCTGTTGTAGGTCTTGTTGTTTATGGTTTTGTTAGGTCTGCTTATAGTTCTGGTTTGTTAGGTTTTTGTTAAGTTCTTTTTAGGGTTCTGATTGTTAAGTCTATTTTTAGTCTGTGTGGTAAGTCTGGTTCTTAGGTCTGTTTGTAAGGTCTGTTGTAAATGGTCTGTTGTTACGTCTGTTGTTAAGGTCTGTTTGTTAAGTCTGTTGTTAAGGTTCTGTTGGGTAGTGTTGTTAGGTCTGTTGTAAGGTCTGTTTTAGGTTCTGCTCTTTAGCGGGTTGTAAGTCTGTTGTTTAAGGTCTGTTGTTAGTTGTTGTTAGGTCTTGTTGTATGTGTGTAAGGTCTGTGTTAGGTCTGTTGTTGAGGTCTAGTTGTTAGGTCTGTTGTTAGGTCTGTTGTTAGGTCTGTTCTAAGGTCTTTTTAATGTTGTCTTTGTTGTAAGGTCTGTGTTTGGTCTGTTGTAAGGTCGCTTTTAGGGTCGTTGTATAGTTCTGTTGTTATTGGTCGTGTTAGGTCTGTTGTTAGGTCTGTTGTAGGTTTGTTGTTAGGATCTGTATCTTTTAAGGTCGTGTAGTTGTTTTATTAGGTCTGTTGTTATTTTAGGTCTTTGTTGGTCTGTGTAAGTTCTGTTGTTAGGTTCTTTTAGGTTGTTATGTAGGTCTGTTGTTAGGTCTGTTGATATAGGTCTGTTGTACGTTCTTTTTAGTCTTGTTGTAGGCTTTGTTAGGTTTTTTAGTCTTTGTTAAGTCTGTATGTAACGTCTGGTTTGTAAGGTCTGTTGTAAGAATTCTGTTAGGTCTGTGTTTAAGGTCTGTTGTAGGTCTGTTGAAGGTCTGTTGTAGTAGTCTGTATTTGTAAGGTTGTTGTTTAGGTCTTTGTAGGGTCTGTTGTAAGGTTGTTGTAAGGTCTGTGTAGAGTCTGTTGTTAGGTCTGTGTATTAGGTCTGTTGTAAGGTTCTGTTTGTTTAGGTTCTGTTGCCCCAAGGTCTGTGTAGGTCTGTTTGTAAGGTTGTTGTTAGGTCTGTTTGTTAAGTGTCTTGTTGTTAGGTCTTTGTTAGCCCACTGTTTTAGGTCTAGTGCTTAGGTCTTTTATTTTTAAGTTCTGTTTTATGGTCTGTTTGTAAGTCTGTTGTAAGGTCTGTTGTTAGGTCTGTTGTTAAGGTCTGTTTAAGGTCTTGTTGTAAGGTCTGTTGTAAGGTCTGTTGTTAGGTCTGTTGTTAGTCTGTGTTAAAGTCGTTGTTTAGGCTGTTGTAGGTCTGTTGTAAAGTCTGTTGTAAGGTTTTTGTAAGTCTGTTGTAAGGTCTGTATGTTAGGTCTATAGTTGTCTAATAATATAGGTTTTGTTATGGTCTTTTTGTATAGGTTCTGTTGTAAGGTCTGTTTGTAAGGTCTGTTGTAAGGTCTGTTGTAAGCTGTCTGTTGTCTTTTGTAAGGGTCTGTGTTGTTAAGGTTCTTTATGTTAGGTCTGTTTTAGGTCTGTTTAGGTCTGTTGTTAGGTCTCTGTTGTTAGGTCTGTTTTTAAGGTCTGCTTTGTTAGGTCTGTTGTTAGGTCTGTTGTTTAGGTCTGTTGTTTAGGTCTGTGTGTTAGGTCTGTTGTTTGTTATTGTATTTTGTAGGTCTGTTGTAAGGTCTGTTGTTTAGGTCTGTTGTATAGGTCTGTTGTTATGGTCTGTTGTTTAGGTCTGTTGTTAGGTCTGTTATAGGTCGTTGTGAAGGCTGTGTATTAGGTCTGTTTTTAAGGTCTGTTTGTTAGTCTGTTGTTAGGTCTGCTTGTTTAGGTCTGTTTTAAGGTCTGTTGTAAGGTCTGTTGTAGGTCGTTGTTATGGGTCTGTTGTTAGGATCTGTTGTTATGGATCTGTTGTTAGGTTCTGTTATTTATCTGTGTTAAGTTGTTAAGGTCCTGTTGTTAGGTCTGTTGCTGTGTAGGTCTGTTGTTAGGTCGTTGTCAACGGTCTGTTTTGGCTGTTGTATATGTCTGTTATTATGGTCTGTTGTTAAGGTCTGTTATTAGGTCTGTTTGTATAGGTTGTTTTTAGGTTTTGTTAGGTCGTGACGAGCACATGACTTCAAGAGACACACAAGACTCTAAGAATCGTCTTCCCCTCCTCACGGATTTCTGTATGCCACCGTGCTGCTATTGGCCGCCTGTTTAGAGCGTCGGAGCACTTTGACAAGTCTCAGGGAGAATGTCACGTCAGGAAGACGAGCGTCGGGACGGTCTGTTCGGGCGACGTCAGGAGAGACGGCTGTCAGAGGAGAGCGTCAGGGAGAGACGATTCAGTCTAGGGAGAGACGCAATGTGGAACGATGTCGTCAGGGAGAGACGACGTCTAGGCGAGAGTCGAGACGAGCTTTGCAGGAGAGACGAGTTTGTCAGGTGAGACGATTGACAGGCATGTCTTCAGGAGAGACGATCTCGCTCGCAGTTGTCAGGGAGAGAACGACGTCTGTACAAGGAGAGACGAGCAGAACGGTCTGTCAGGAGAGACGAGTCAGTAGGAGAGCGACGGGAGTCTGTCAGGGAGATGACGATCTGTTCAGGAGAGAACGATTGCTGTCAGGGAGAGACGAGTCAGTCATGGGAGAAGACGAGTCTGTCAGAGAGCGGTTAGAGACGAGTCTGTCAGGGAGAGACGTGTCAGTCAGGGAGGAGAGACCGGAGAGACGAGTTCTGTCAGGGAGAGACGAACTCTAAGACGATAGTCAGGGAGAGACGAGTCTGTTCAGGAGAGACGAGTCTGTCAGGGAGAGGACGTCGGAGAATCAATGTCAGGAGAGACAGTCTGTCAGGTGAGAGACGACTCTTTCAGGGAAGAGTCACAGAAGCACGATGTCAGCAGGGAGACGAGTCTTCGAGAGAGACGATTGAGACGACTCTGTCAGGGTAGGCGAGACTCAAAATCATAGGGAGTGTCAGGGAGACGAGGTCTGTGGAGAACATGCAGGAGAAGGAGACTTGCTTGTCAAGGGAGAGACGAGTCTGTCAGGAGAGAGTACGAGGTTCAGGGAGAGACGAGTCAGTCAGTGGAGAGACGAGTCTGTCAGGGAGAGACGAGTCAGTCAGGGAGAGAGAGTCAGTCAGGGAGAGACGAGTCTGTCAGGGAGAGACGAGTCTGTCAGGCTGGGTTCTATTCTGCCTTACTTCTCTTGAACTGTTTTCAGTCAGAAGGGGGCGCCAGTAAGTTTGTTTAAGGCCCAGTTAAAAGTTGTTAAAAGCAAAGGAGTAAGTGGTCTTTTAGAGCTTTGGACCACTGTGAGGAGAACCCGTCGCTCCTGGAGATTTAGAGTTCTTTAGTCTTTTGTTTGAGCCTTGTATTTGAGATTGACAGTTGGACCGGCGGTCGGGCGGACCGGCGGTCGGGCGGACCGGCGGTCGGGCGGACCGGCGGTCGGGCGGACCGGCGGTCGGGCGGACCGGCGGTCGGGCGGACCGGCGGTCGGGCGGACCGGCGGTCGGGCGGACCTGAGTGGAAAGGGAAAGTTGAGAGTGGAGAAGTTCCAGGTCTTTGAGGGCCAGAAATGCTGCTTGTTCTGTCCCTCACAGCTGAACCTTTTTGAGTGGGAGAACTTCAGGAGGTCTTCATGTGTTCATGTGTTCATAATGCTGCGTCACACCTGAAGAGCCTGAACATGTTCATGTTGTTGACGTGTATTCACTGTTGGAATGTAAAATTGGGACATTTGGAATACTCGCTAACGAGGCTTTAATTGGATCATTCTAGAACGTGTAAAAGATCAACATCCACATGAGTCCAATGGAGTCTAATGGAAGTAAACTTTCTACAGCTGAAGAGGGCCGTCCAATCAGAGCGCACCTCTCTGAGCGTTGCCATGGCAGCGCGGACGTCCTCGAGGTCCGTGATTGGCCGCTGCAGTCGTTTGATGGTGATGTCGACGAATGAGAAGACTTGGTCCATCTGCGCTGAAGCTCGGCGGTTCAAAGCGCCGCCGAACGCTCGCTTCCACTGGGAACACTCGGATTTCAGGGACCGCTTGAACTGGTCTGAGTCCAGGACTAACCAGCCCACGGTCCAGAGTCCAGGGAGGTCCTCGATCTGGGACTCCAGGGTCTGCAGCAAAGCATCATGGAAGTCAGAAACAGGTCTCAACCAGGTCTAAACCTGGACTTAACCAGGACTTAACCAGGTGTGAACCAGGTCTAAACCAGGACTTAACCAGGTCTAAACCAGGACTTAACCAGGTCTAAACCAGGTCTAAACCAGGACTTAACCAGGACTTAACCAGGACTAAACCAGGTGTGAACCAGGTCTAAACCAGGACTTAACCAGGTCTAAACCAGGACTTAACCAGGACTTAACCAGGACTAAACCAGGTCTAAACCAGGACTTAACCAGGACTTAACCAGGTGTGAACCAGGTCTAAACCAGGACTTAACCAGGTCTAAACCAGGACTTAACCAGGTCTAAACCAGGACTTAACCATGTCTAAACCAGGTCTAAACCAGGACTTAACCAGGACTTAACCAGGTGTGAACCAGGTCTAAACCAGGACTTAACCAGGACTTAACCAGGACTTAACCAGGTCTAAACCAGGTCTAAACCAGGACTTAACCAGGTCTAAACCTGGACTTAACCAGGACTTAACCAGGTGTGAACCAGGTCTAAACCAGGACTTAACCAGGTCTAAACCAGGTCTAAACCAGGTCTAAACCAGGACTTAATCAGGACTTAACCAGGACTTAACCAGGTCTAAACCAGGACTTAACCAGGACTTAACCAGGTCTAAACAAGGACTTGACCAGGACTTAACCAGGTCCAAACCAGGTCTAAAACAGGACTCAACCAGGTCTAAACCAGTTCTAAACCAGTTCTAAACCAGAACTGAACCAGGTTTAAACCAGGACTCACTGAGTAGTGCTGGATTTGAGAGCTGAACTCGGACAGAGATGGACTGGACTGAAGGAAAACCTGGACCTGCTCCTCTGGATCCTGGACACAAAGGGTTTAGTAAATATTAGTATTGTGGTCCAGTCCTCGTCTGTGGTCTGGGGTCCGGTCCAGTGCAGGGCTCATGGGACAGACCTGGAGCCAGAGGCAGGAGAAGTGTGTGAGTCCGTTTAAAGTCTCAGCTGAGGACGATCTGAGCGACGAGACCGAGGCACCGAGCTGCAGCACCAGCCTGACACACAAGGGGGCAGTGCACTTCAGTTTCACCACAGGGAACAGTCCAGAATGAGTCTAAACCGGGTCTAAACCGGGTCTAAACCGGGTCTAAACCGGGTCTAAACTGGGACTAAACCGGGACTAAACCGGGACTAAAGCAGGTCTACACCAGGACTAAACCGGGTCTAAACCGGGTCTAAACCGGGACTAAAGCAGGTCTACACCAGGACTAAACAGGTCTAAAGCAGGTCTAAAGCAGGTCTAAAGCAGGTCTAAAGCAGGACTAAAGCAGGTCTAAAACAGGTCTAAAGCAGGTCTAAAGCAGGTCTAAAGCAGCTAAAGCAGGTCTAAAAGCAGTCTAAAGCAGGACTAAAGCAGTCTAAAGCAGGTCTAAAGCAGGTCTAAAGCAGGTAAAGCAGGACTAAAGCAGGTCTAAAGCAGGACTAAAGCAGGACTCTAAATGCAGACTAAAGCAGAGTCTAAAGCTAGACTAAAGCAGGACTAAGCAGTCTTAAAGCAGTCTAAAGCAGACTAAAAGCAGCAGGTCTAAACGGGTCTAAAAGCAGGTCTAACAGCAGAGCGTAAAGCAGTCTAAAGCAGACTAAACAGGACTACATAAAGCAGACTAAAGCCAGACTAAAGCAGTTCTAAAAGCAGTCTAAAGCAGACTAAAGGCAGACCTTAAAGCAGGTCTAAGCAGGTCTTAAAGAGACTAAAGCAGGTCTAAAGCAGTACTAAACAGGACTTAAAGCAGACTTATTGCTGCATGTCCTTGGTGTCTCGATCACACCTCTCCTCCACGGCTCCTTGAGATACAGAGTGCTCACATGACATTCTCTTCCTGACGCTTGATGTCATCTGAAATAGGAACATTTTAAGGATCCAGCAGAGGGCTGTTCTGAGTTAGTGTAATTTCCTCAATGCGTCTTCAAGCATGATCTTCCTTAAGGTCACTGGCACAATTGGACGTTTCACTTGCATTCCAGACTACTATGGACCTCCTGGGTGGACATACGTAGGGATTACACCGACTTGTTGAAATATGGGGATTTCAGATTTGAAAATATTGACTATTGGTTTGGAAGTCTAAAATCGTCTTGTATTTAAACACCATTTTGAATTTTTTCAGAAGTTCCTTAGTTTTCCCGTAGTAATCTTATTTTTGATACTTTAACGCTCAAATATTTCTTTGTTTTGTGCCTGGTGTTAGTTTGCGGAGTGAGGCGCAGAGTGAGCGCGTAGTAGCGCGTGAGCGACTCAGAAGTGACCGTCAATGACGCAGATGAGCGCAAGAGTGAGCCTGTAGTGAGCGCTGCAGTGAGCGCGAGTGAGCGCGGACATGAGCGCGGAGTGACGCGCTGAGTGAGCGCGGAGTGGCGCGGAGTGACGCGGAGTGGGCGCGGAGTGAGCGCGGACTGTGGGCGCGTATGCATAAACGGAAGCGCGGAGTGAGCGCAGAGTGAGCGCGGAGTGAGCGCGAGTGACGCTGAGTGACGCAGAGTGAAGCGCAGATACGCTAGTGAGCGCAGAGTAGAGCGTGAGGGTGATGAGCGCGGAGTGGCGCGGAAGTCGAGCCAGAAGTGAGCCTGAGTGAGCGGCAGACTGTGGCGACGTGACCGACTTGAGCGCGGAGTGGGCGCGGAGTGATGCGCTGATGAGCGCGGAGGCGGTGAGCGCGTGACCGGATGCGCTAGGTGAGCGCGGATGAGCGCTGAGTGAGCGCGAGTGAGCGCGGAGTAGCGCTGAGTGAGCGCGATCGGGGAGTGACGCGAGGGCCTGGAGTGTGGCGCGAGTGGGCGGAGTGGCGCGGAGTAGCGCGAGTGAGCCGGAGTAGAGAGCGCGGAGTGACGCGGGCGCGGATGAGCCTGAGTGAGCGCGGAGTGGCCGCGAGTAGCGCATGGTGAGCGCGAGAGTGAGCGCTGAGTGATCGCGAGTGGGCGCGGGACGTGAGCGCAGAGTGAGCGCAGATCGAGCGGAGTGAGCGCGGAGTGAGTCGCGGAGTGAGCGCGAGTGGGTGATGTGAGCCGCGAGTGGGCGCGGAGTAAGGGCGCGGTGAGCGTCGGAGTAGAGCTGGGTTTGGAGTGAGCGCGGCGTAGGCGCGGAGTGGGCGCGGAGTGGCGGGAGTGGGGCCGGGATGGGCGCGGAGATGGGCGCGGAGGTTGAGCGCAGAGTGGAGCGCGGAGTGACGCTGAGTGAGCCGGAGTGGCGCGAGTGAGCGTGAGCGCAGGAGCTGAGGCGGAGTAGCCAGTGAGGGCGGTGAGCCGGAGTCGGATGGGCGCGAGTGACGCGGAAGTGCCGAGCCATGTAGTGCGCAGAGCGGAGTGGGCGCGACCGTAGCCGCGAGGCTGGGGATCGGCCGGGTGAGTGTCGCGGAGTGGCTGGAGTGCGCCTGGTGGCGGATTTGACGTCAGTTGTGAGCGCGTGAGCGCTTCCTCGCAGGACTCAGACGAAGAGTCAGTCGTCACGAGCCACCAGAGATGGGCGCCCAGGCATCAGGCTGCGCCAGCGGCGAGTCGCGACGACGTACGGCACAATTAGCTATGTGCAGCGCCATTGGCAGACGTGTGCACGCCATGCCTGCTGCGGGTCTGGTCGCGGCGCACTCGTCAGCTCCAGAGAAACGTCTTTGGCTCACTAGAGAGATAGAATGAGACACCAGTCTGTTCACTGAACACTGGAGGAGAAGACACGAGCTGAACACGAGCTGAACACAGAAGCCTGAAACGAGCCTGAACACGACCACCGACTGACAGCAGAAAGACCTGAACACGAGCTGAACACGAGCCTGAACAACGAGCTGAACAACGAGGCTGAACAACGAGGCTGGAAACGAGCTGAACACGAGCGACACAGCTAACACGAGCTGCAAGAGCGAGCTGAACACGAGGCTGAGACAGCGGATGCTGACACGAGGCTGAACACGAGCTAACACGAGCTGAACACGAGGCTGAACACGGCTGAACACAGAACTGAACACGAGCTGAACACGAGACTGAACACGAGGCTGACACTGGAGCGAACTACGAGCTGCAAACAGCGAGCTGAACACAGTGAGCTGAACACAGAGGCTGAACACGAGGCTGACACAGTTCGAACACGAGCTGAACACAGAGCTGAACACTGAGCTGACACTAGACTGAACACGAAGCTGAACACGAACTGAACACGAGCTGAACACGAGCTGCACAACAACGAGCTGACCGAGGTGAACACGAGTCCTGAACACGAGTAACACGAGCTGAACACGAGCTGACACGTGTGAAGTCTGAAATCGTTATGGAGATGACCCTCCTGTACCTGAACGTCGTCCAAACTGGGCCGCAGCACCACGTTGGGGATGGACAGCTGTACTTCTGTTCTGAACAGAGGCGGACCACAGGGGGCGCCGTGGAGCTTCTGCACAGAACAGTCTCCTCCTCAGAGACTCCAGCCCGACAGTTAGTGACTGTGGACCAGAGAGGGATTACGCTCAGTTTACTGTTTAGCCAAGGCTTCACGCGGTCAGATGCTGCTGTGAGCGGTGCGTCTAAAGGGATGTCTCTAAAAACAAACGAGTCACCAAGACAAACGGACCAGACGTATTATATGTCAAACCAACTAAAACCCTGAGCCAAAAGCAAATGAAACGGACTCTGGCGGAGCTTAGAGCACCTTTGACGACGCCTCTGTGTTCCTGTGCAGAGCTGACCAAGCAGACGTAGCAAAGACACGGCAAACAGGAAGTGCAGCGCGTCCTGTGTTTGGGATCCGGCTGAAGGCCAGGAGAACGGCTTCCTGGAGAGAAAGAGAAGGTCCTGGTCAGGGCTCTGGTGTCCCTCCTGGTCTCGGCCCCTGCGTCTCGGTCCTGTCTCGGTCCTGGTCTCGGGTCCTGGGTCGCGGTCACTCTGTCTCGTCCTGGTTCCTGGGTCCTGGTTCTTACCTCAGATTAACGAGGTCTGCCGCTTCATCTTGGTCTTCAGCTCCTCGATGAGCTCAAAAACGTAGCGCTCCACCTGCTGGCCTCTGCCTGGACACAGCAACAAACACGCGAATAGCTCTATTTTATACGTGTGGCATAGGCTTAGCCGAGGTTGTGGTTTTGACTCCCTCGTTACCGGCTGTACGTGTAGTGGTCTGAGGTGTGCGCGCTCGACTCCCTCGTTACCAGCCTGAGCTGTGTGAGTATTACGTATGAGGTGTTGGTCGACTCCCTCGTACCGGCTGATCGTGTTGTAGAAGTGAGGTTGTGGGTTCGACTCCCGTTACCGTGCTGAGCGGTGTGAGTGTGAGGTTGTGGCTCGACTCCCTCGTTGCCAGCTGTGTGTAGGTGGTCGGTCTCACTCCCATCGTTACCGGCTGACCGGTGTGAGCGTGAGGTTGTGCGTTCGACTACCTGGGGTCGAGGCTCGGGTGACCCCTCGTTACTCCTGGCTGAGCGTGTAGATGAGCTGTGGGTTCGACTCCCTCGTTATCCGGCTGAGCGTGCTGTGAGAGTGGGTTGTGGTTCGACTCCCTCGTTACGGGCTCTTGAGTGCTGAGGTTGGTCGTCGTTAGTGACGTGCCTTGACGTGTAGTGTGGGCCTCGACTCCGCTCGCTTACCGACGACGTGAAGTAGATGTGCAGTGTGAGGTTGTGGGCTGACTCCCTCTACCGGTCTGAGCGGGTGTGAGTGTAGTTGTGGGCTCGACCCCTCGTGTCCAGCTGTTGTGTTGAGTTGTGGGTTCGACGACTTCCTCGTTACCGGCTGAGCGTGTGTGAGCGTGAGGTTGAGGCTTGACTCCCTCGTTACCGGCTGAGCGTGTGTGAGCGTCGAGCGTTGTGGCGTTTCGAACTCCCTCGTAACCGCTAGCGCTTGGTGAGCTGTGGAGTTCACTCCCTCGTTATCGGGCGAGCGTGTGTAGTGTGAGGTTTGTGGTCGACTCCCTCGTTACCGAGCCTGAGCTGTGTAAGTGTGGAGGTTGTGGTTCGACTCCCTCTTCCGCGCTGAGCGTGTGTGAGTGTGAGTTGTGGGTCGACTTCCCTCGTTAGACTTTTGCGGCGCGGGCTGCAAAGCGTGGGGGTTTCGTGATTTGAGGTTGTGGTTCGACTCCCTCGTTACCGGCTGAGCGTCTCGGTGAGTGTGAGCGTTTGTGGGCTCACTCCCTCGTTACCGCTGAGCGTGTGTGAGTGTGAGGTTGTGGGTTCGACTCCCTCGTTACCACTGAGCGCTGTGTGAGTGTGAGGTTGTGGGTGTGACACTCCCTCGTTTACCAGCTGAGCGTGAGTGTAGTGTGAGAGTTGTGGTTCGAACTCCCCTTACCAGCTGAGCGTTAGCGGGCGGCTTTCTGTCCTTTCTCACGTTCCTCTCGTTCTTGCTCAGCAGCCTCCTCCGGTGGCACAGGGTTGTCCTCAGGCAGACTCCAGGATCGCCACTCGAGGCTCATGCCGCTGCAGCCAGACGCTCGATACGACAGTCCAGAACGTCACTCACACACTTTACAACACCTGCTTCAGCTCCAGCAGGGGGCGCTGCCACCGAGTCTACAACTGAGACACCACACAGGATTAGAGGGAGAACTGAAACCAGGACTACAGAGGCCAAACCACAGACTTGGTTCAGTTCCTGTTCCAGTCCTGGTTCCAAGATCCTGGTTCCAGTCCTGGTCCAGTCCTGGTTCAATTCTTGGTTCAATCAAATCTGGTTCAGTCCTGTCCAGTCTTATTTAGTCCTGTCCAGTCCTGTTCCAGTCCTGTCTAGTTCCTGGTCAAGTCCTACTCCAGTCCAATCGCAGTCCTGGATTCAGGTCCTGCTTCCTTCCCAGTCCTGTTCTCACACCGCATGGACGTTGAGGCTGCTCCAGGTCACAGTGCTCAGTCCGGGGATCAGCGACCGGACTCCACCTCAGAGATAAAAGTCTGGAGCAGAGGAACCAGGACCTGAGGGATCTGAGCCAAGACCGAGCGCAATCCTGAAGCAGGTCCAGCAGTCTGCGGCAGAGACCAAAAGACGCGACACATTTCAGAGAGAACGTCTTTACACAAGAAGAACATCTGAGGCAACAATAGGCTCAGGTCTTTAAAGGTGAATAATTACAATTACCAACAGGATGTCCTCCAGAGTTAGGCCCTACCACCCCCCTGCCACTCGCGGTCATCAAATAGGCCCAACACCCCCTGGCACTCTGGGTCATCAAGAATAGGCCCACCCCCCTGGCACTCGGTCATCAGAATAGGCCCACACCCCCCTGGCACCCCGGCGTCATCAGAATAGGCCCTACCCCTCCTGCACTCGGTCATTCAGGAATAGGCCCTACCCCCTGGCACAGTCATCAGAATAGGCCCTACCCCCCCTGGCACTCGGGTCATCAGAAAGGCCCTTACCCCCCCTAGCACCCGGTCATCAGAATAGCCCACCCCCCCTGGCAACTCGGGTCATTCAGAACTAGGCCCTACCCCCCCGGCACTCGGTCATCAGAATAGGCCCCTACGCCCCCTGCCAAGGTCATCAAGAATAGGCCCTACCCCCCCCCTGGCACTCGGGTCCATCAGAATAGCCCTACCCCCCTGACACTCGGGTCCATTAGCAATAGGCCCACCCCCCCGGCACTCGGGTCATCAGAATTAAGCCCTACGCCCCCTGGCACAGGTCATCAGGAAATAGGCCCTTACCCCCCCTGGCACGAATCGGTTTTGTCAAGGTCAGAATTAGGGGCCCTACCCCCTGGCACTCGGGTCATTAGAATAGCGCCCACCCCCCCGGCACTCGGGTCATCAGAATTAAAAGCCCTACCCCCCTGGGCACTCGGGTCATCAGGAATAGGCCCTACGCCCCCTGGCACAGCATCAAAGGTTCCTCACTGTCATACATCGTCAGGCTGTCCTCCTGACCGCACCCCACCCCTGCCCTGCCACGCTGCCAGAACGAGGCCTTCTGAAAAACCATTCAGCGAGGATAGGGGAGGGGCCCTACCCCCCGTGGCACTTCGGTTCATTAGAATAGGCCCCACCCCCCGCACTCGGCGGCATTCAGAATAAGCCCTACGCCCCCTGGCATGGGTCATCAGAATAGGCCCTAGGCCCCTTCCCATGCAACTTCGGGTATCAGAATAGCGCCCTACTCCCCCACACTCGGGGTCACCGAAGAGGTCCTACACCCCCCCAGCCTCGGTCAACCAGAAGAGTCCTACCCCCCCGGCACTCGGGTCATTCAGAATAGCCTACACCCCCCGGCACTCGGCGGTCATCAGAATAGGCCCCCTACACCCCCTGCCACTTCGGGCCTAATCATCTGAACCTGGTTCCTGCAGCGCTCGGATCTCCGTCTCTCTGCGGCTCATCTTCTCCACAGCACTGTGGCACTTCCACTCCCACTTCTTCTTCAATCCAGCCGAGCCCTCCTTCCAGGACCCTCCAGGACCCCCGGGGACAGGTTCACCGCCAGCTCCTGCTCAGCAAGCCAGTGACCACGCTTTTAATGCAACTTCTTCTGGTTATGTAGGCCGATACAGGACCAGCAGAGAGACACAACACGAACCAGCAGAGACACAGAACCAGCAGAACACAGGACCGCGACAGACCAGAGAGACACAGGACCAGCAGAGACACAGAACCAGCAGAGACACAGTAACCAGCAGAGCAAACAGGACCAGATACAGCAGAACAGACACAGACAGACCAGCAGAGACACAGACCACAGACAGCAGCAGTAGACACAGGACCAAACAGAGACACAGGACCAGCAGAGACTCAGAAACAGCAGAAGACCACATGAGACCACAGGACACAGACCAGCAGAGCACACAGAGCCCAGCAGAGACACAGACCAACAGAGACACAGGACCAGCAAGAGACTCAGAACCAGCAGAGAACAGACCAGCAGAGACAGCAGAGACACAGGACAGCAGAGACACAGACACAGACGCAGAGAACACGAGACCAACAGAGGACACAGGACCAGGCAGAGACTTCAGAACCAGCAGAGACACAGGACCAGCAGAGACACAGGACCAGCAGCAGACACAGAGCCAGCAGGGACAAAGGACCAACAGAGAACACAGGACCAGCAGAGAGAACAGAGCCAGGCAGAGACACAGGAACCAAATCAGCAGAGACACAGGACCAGCAGAGACTCAGAACCAGCAGAACACTAGGACCAGCAGAGACTCAAACCCAGCAGAGACACAGACCAGGCAAGCACACCAGACCAGCAGAGACACCAGAGCCAGCAGAGACACAGGACCAACCAGATGACACAGGACCAGCAGAGACACAGAGACAGCAGAGACACAGACCAGCAGAGACACAGAGCCAGCAGAGACACAGAACCAGCAGAAGACACAGACCAGCAGAAGACACAAACAGCAGAGACAGACCCAGCAGAGACCACAGACCAGCCAGAACCACAGAACCAGCAGAGCACACAGAGCCAGCCAGAACACGGACCAACCAGACACAGACCAGCAGAGACTCAGAACCAGCAGAGACACAGAGACAGCACGAGACTCAGGACAGCAGAGACACAGGACAGCAGAGACACAGGACCAGCAGAGAACACAGGACCAGCAGAGACACAGACAGCAGAAACTCGAGAACCAGCAAGACACAGGACCAGCAGAGACACAGGACCAGCATAGACCACAAGGACCAGCAGAGACTCAGAACCAGCAGAACACAAGACCAGGCAGAGACACAGACCAGCAGAGGACTCAGAACACCAGCAGAGACACAGGACAGCAGAGCACACAGCAGAGACACAGACCAGCAGACACAGAGCAGCAGACGCAGCAGACGACAGCAGAGACCAAGCAGAGACACAGACCAGCAGAGACACAGGACCACAGACCACAGGACCAGCAGAGACACAGGACCAAGCAGACAGAACCAGCAGAGACACAGGACCAGCAGAGACACAGGACCAGCAGAGACACAGACTGGACTGATCTGACCAGAGATAAAAAACACAAGACAGTCATAATCAACCTGTCCCAACGGCTAATGTAAATGCAGCAGTAACCATGGTGATTAGAGGCAGGAATACCCAAAACCTGGTTTAGTCCTGGTTTAGTCCTGTTTCAATCACTGTTCAGTCCTGGTCCAGACCTGGTTCTGCAGTCGGACCAGCAGTGTGTTCCTGAGCAGGAGAGTGGCGCCCCCTGCGGCCTCGCTCCAGTGCTGCAGGTGCAGGAGCTCGTACTGCATCAGGACCACGGCTGTTTTGTTGTAGAGCTGCACCAGACGACTCAGCTCTGGGCTCTGACAAAAACACAGTGTCACACTTTTATCACACTTTTATCACTTTTATCACACTGTATCACACTTTTATCACACTGTATCACACTTTTATCACACTGTATCACACTTTTATCACACTGTATCACACTTTTATCACACTGTATCACACTTTTATCACACTGTATCACACACTTTTATCAGTTTTATCACACTGTATCACACTTTTATCACACTGTATCACACTTTTATCAGTTTTATCACACTGTATCACACTTTTATCACACTGTATCACACTTTTATCACACTGTGTCACACTTTTATCACACTGTATCACACTTTTATCAGTTTTATCACACTGTATCACACTTTTATCACACTGTATCACACTTTTATCACACTGTATCACACTTTTATCAGTTTTATCACACTGTATCACACTTTTATCACACTTTTATCATACTGTATCACACTTTAATCACACTGTATCACACTTTTATCACTTTTATCAAACTGTAATCAAACTGTAATCAAACTTGAATCACACTTTTATCACACTTCTATCACACTGTATCACACTTTTATCATACTTTCATCACACTTTTAACACATTTATCACACTGTATCATACTTTTATCACACTGTATCACACTTTTATCACACTGTATCACACTGTATCACACTTTAATCACACTTTTATCAAACTTGTATCACACTTTAATCACACTGTATCACACTTGTATCACACTGTATCACACTTGTATCACACTGTATCACACTTGTATCACACTTTAATCACACTTGTATCACACTTGTATCACACTGTATCACATCACACTTGTATCACACTTGTATCACACTTGTATCACACTTGTATCACACTTGTATCACACTTGTATCACACTTGTATCACACTTGTATCACACTGTATCACACTTGTATCACACTTGTATCACACTTGTATCACACTTGTATCACACTTGTATCACACTTGTATCACACTTGTATCACACTTGTATCTTCAATAGAAAAGACAGAAGTTTAGAGGAATCACATAAAAGGAAAAAGAAATAATAGGAACCAAAAAGAAAATAAAGCTCATTTCTAAAGCACGTTCAGACCCGGTTTAGTCTGTGTTAAATCCTGGTTTAGTCCTGGTTTAGTCCATGTTTAGTCCTGATTTTGTCCTAGTCAGTGTTTAGTCCTGGTTTAGTCTTGGTTTAGTCTGTGTTTAGACCTGGTTTGGTCCTGTTTTAGTCCTGGTTTAGTCCTGGTTTGGTCCATGTTTAGACCTGGTTTAGACCTGATTTAGTCCTGGTTTAGTCCTGGTTGGTCCATGTTTAGACCTGATTTAGTCCTGGCTCAGACCTGGTTTAGTCCTGTGCATAAACAGACCTTGAGATAGTCCAGTCTGGGCTTCAGGACCAACATTGGAGCCTCTATTTTACTGAAGAGCTGTCGACACCAGAGGATTCTCCCGGCGACCTGCAGCAGGACATGACAAACATCTGTCACACCGGGGGCCTAGTGGTGGGCCTGGCTGTCTGTGGGTCCGGTTGTGGGTGCGGTTGCGTACCGGGGGCAGGTTGCGTCCCAGTGGAGGATCTTCTCTCTGTCTCTGGTAGGTTTTCCTGATCATCTCCAGTTCTTTGTGATATTTCTGCAGAATCTGGAGGTAAAACGGCTTCAGCTCCAAACCAGAGACAGACTGGAACTGAGCCAGAAGATCCAAGAGCCTCAGCACCTGAAGCCACAAAGACCGGGTTCAGACCGGGTTTAGACCAGGTTCAGAACACAGCACTGTGACTTACAGAGTGCGACTGTTGAAACCAGAAGTCCAGCAGAGATTTAGCCTGGTTTGTCTGAGTTCTTACCACAGCGGAATGAGCCAGGGAGTGTTTCACAGGCCACAATCTGATCTGTCCAAAGAAACAGAGCGTGAAAGGACAAGAAACATGTCCACCAAACTAAACAGGACGGGGGTCTCCTGAACCAGAGGTCCCACCAGGTCCACAGGTCCACAGGTCCACAGTCAGGTCACAGGTCCACAGGTCTACAGGTACAGGTCACAGGTCTACAGGTCTACAGTCTACAGGTCTACAGGTCCACAGTTACAGGTCTACAGGTCTAAGGTCCACAGGTCTACAGTCCACAGGTCTACGTACTAGGTCTACCAGGTCCACAGTCTACAGTCTACAGGTCTACAGGTCCACAGTCCACAGTCTACAGTCCACAGTCACAGTCTCTACGTCCACAGGTCCACAGTCCACAGGTCCACAGGTCCACAGGTCTACAGGTCTACAGGTCTACCTCACAATGAAACATCTCAAACGGTCACTCACGAGCTGGGAAGCAGGTGAAGTTGGTCTCCAGATATTTGTAGTCCCGATGCACTGGATCGACGAGCGGAACAGATCTGAGTTCAGCTCACACTCGCTCTTCCCGTCGCACCTGAGGAACACGAGAGCCGACAAGGGCGCGTTAACCTTTACCTAACCGGGGAGAAGCTCGCCGAGAGGCAGCCCACCACTGAAGGGGGACATATTTTGTGGACTTCAAATATTCATAGTTTTAGAAGAACACATTTGGAACATGATATTTTAGAAGTGGAAATTTAATCTTTGAAAAAGTTGAAAAAGTTTAACCTTTCAAAATATTATTTCCAAGTTTGGTCTTCTATCGTTGATGTCAGTCTGTCCAGTCCCGGTTCAGTCCTGGTCCAGTCCCGGTCAGTTCTGGTCCAGTCCTGGTCCAGTCCCGGTCCAGTCCCGGTCCAGTCCCGGTCCAGTCCCGGTCCAGTCCCGGTTCAGTCCTGGTCCAGTCCCGTTCCAGTCCCGGTCCAGTACCCCGGTTCAGTCCCGGTTCAGTCCCGTTCTAGTCCCAGTTCAGTCCTGTTTTGGTTATAACAGGTGATTTCAATGGTTCATGTTGATAATATTTATGACAGAAACGCTAAAGAGCTTCATGCTGTCCTTGAAAAACTTTTGATCTTACTCAGCACGTGAGTGGCCCCCACCCACAGCAGAGTGACAGCAGAGGACCCCAACCACAGCGAGAGTGGCGCCCACCCACAGCAGAGGGCACACTCTAGATCTTCTAATTACAAAAGGGGTTAATATTTCAAAACGTCAATGTGGTCGATGTTGCTCTGTCTGATCATTTCTGTGTCTTCTTTGTCTGTTTTTCCCAAACCACCAGCTGGTCCTGCAGTTGTCCGGAGAGAGACACATAAATGACAGCACGGGATAAACTGTTTTGGAATGGACTAAACTGATAAACTTTGAAAATGTCTCATGTTTTAATGTAAATGACTTGTTGAACTCTGTTACATCTAGTGTTTTAAATGTTCTCGACACCATTGTCCCTATGAAGGCTACAATTGTTAAAAATAAGCAGAAGGCGCCATGGATGGACATGATGATTCGGTCAGATCACAGAAAAGGGAGTGCCGCCGGGTCCCGAACCAAAATGGCACAAGTCGAAGCTCCAGGTTCAGAAAGAGATTTACAGAGAGAAGTTGTACATGTACAACCTCATTTTATGATTGAGAACTAGGGAAGGATATTTTTCTGAAATAATTGGAAGCCTTGTAGTAGTAATACAACTCGCGTGTCCTGTTTGCCACAGTAAACAGGATGAACAAACCCTCCAGCTCAGCTGCCGTTAGAACTCATTTCCACATCCAAGTGTTAATTGAGTTTGCATTATTCTTTAATGACAAAGTTCAGGCATTAAAAATGCCTATCAATTCTACAATGCAAAAAATCACCCCTCAAACCACCGTACACACTTAGAGCTGACTCGACTTTGCACCTGTGGAACTGACAAAACTGTCCCAGGAGATCATCACCAGCCTGAGGTCAATGCTACATGCTGCCTCCATGTGT
>BJKM01001383.1:0-2500 GCA_015082035.1 Chaenogobius annularis | reverse complement strand
TTATGTTTAGTAATGCTAGTTATGTTTAGTTAGTTTGGTTATGTTTAGTTTGGTTAGTTATGTTTTGCTTAGTTTAGTTATGTTTAGTTGTGTTTGACGTAGTTATGTTTATTTGAACTTAGATTAGTTATGTTTAGTTTAGTTATGTTTAATTTAATTATGTGTAGTTTAATTATGTTTATTTTGGTTTAGCTTAGCTACATTAAATTTTTTTTGCAATGTTTAGTTTAGTTTGGTTATGTTTGGTTTAGTTTAGCTTAGTTTAGTTATGTTTACATTAGTTTCATTTAGTTGAGTTATGTTTAGTTTAGTTATGTTTAGTTTAGCTTTGCTTAGTTTAGTTATGTTTACTTTGGTCATGTTTACTTTGGTCATGTTTACTTTGGTTATGTTTAGTTTAGTTTGGTTATGTTTAGTTTAGCTTGTTTAGTTATGTTTAGTTTAGTTGTTATGTTGAGTTTTGTTAAGTTTAGTAATGTTTAGTTTTATGTAGTTTAGTTATGTTTAGTTCAGCTTAGTTTAGTTATGTCCAGAGTGGGTTCTAAACCAGACTAGAGGGTCTAGAGAGGGTCCGTGTGGAGTCTGTTTGGGTGATTTAAACTGATTCAAACAAATGTCTCAGATTTAACTCAAACTAAACCTGAACTTTGCCCAAACATTTATAACAAGCGACTCTGAAGTATCAAGAGAACTCACCCAGAGCAGAGCAGAGTGTGTGCAGCATGGTTCTGAAGCTCCACCTCGGGCTCTCCTGACGGTTCTGAAGCTCCACCTCGGGCTCTCCTGACGGTTCTGAAGCTCCACCTCGGGCTCTCCTGACGGTTCTGAAGCTCCACCTCGGGCTCTCCAGACGGTTCTGAAGCTCCACCTCGCTCTCCTGAGTTCTGAAGCTCCACCTCGGGGACGGTTCTGAAGCCCACTCGGCTCTCCTGACGGTTCTGAAGCTCCACCTCGGGCTCTACTGAACGGTTCTGAAGCTTCACCTCGGGCTCTCCAGACGGTTCTGAAGCTCCACCTCGGCCTCCTGACGGTTCTGAAGCTCCACCTCGGGCTCTCCTGACGGTTCGGTTCTGAGAGCTCCACCTCGGGCTCTCCGACGGTTCTGAAGCTCCACCTCGGGCTCTCCAGACGGTTCTGAAGCTTCACCTCGGCTCTCCTGGCTCTGAAGCTTCACCTCGGGCTCCTGACGGTTCTGAAGCTCCACCTCGGGCTCTACTGACGGTTCTGAAGCTCACCTCCTCCAGACGGTTCTGAAGCTCCACCTCGGGCTCTCCACCTCGAAGCTTCACCTCGGGCTCTCCAGACGGTTCTGAAGCTCCACCTCGGGCTCTCCTGACGGTTCTGAAGCTCCACCTCGGGCTCTCCTGACGGTTCTGAAGCTCCACCTCAGGCTCTCCAGACAGTTCTGAAGCTTCACCTCGGACTCAGACTCAGATATATTCAGTCTGGTTTCTATAGTTTCCACACGTCTCTTATCTTTCATCTTTCATCTTTCATGGTTCATGGTTCATGGTTCACATTTTTCCTCATTCTCGGCACGTTGCGTGATGTTTCCTGTAAAAGCTGGTCTGATTTACGGCGCAGACTTCCTCTTCCTCCTCGAGCTCACTTCAATACAGTTTATTCAAAAGTACAATTAAACCAGAGTAAGATCATGTGATCTTGAAGGACGGCTTTCTAAGGATGACGTCATTTTGGGTTCAAAGTTCATGACTTTATCATTTCCTGTTTTTGTCTTTATTTGGAGGAATAAAACCGTTGTAAACAAAGAGTTTTTCACCAGTCGAGAGTCAGAAAACATGATGACATCACACTGGACATGAAGCTATAATTCCTGTGACATGGGAGGAGTTTTGGTTGCTAAGAAACAGTAGGCGCGTCCTGGATAAGATCCAGGTCGATCTGAACGCGCTGAGGACGGTCTTAAACCAGAGCTTTGAGCCATTAAATCAAACATTTGAGTTTCGTGCCATAAGTAGTCTCTGTTGAGTCTGTGAGACTCTAAAACTCTGAATCGATACTTGATCTGATGTTCAGTAAAGATGTTAAATAATCAGATAAAGTCCCAGTGACTTCACATCTGACTTTAGAGTATAACTGTAATGAACCTTAGAGCTGGACCTTAGAACTGAACCTTAGAACTGAACCTTAGAGCTGGACCTTAGAACTGGACCTTGGAGCTGGACCTTAGAGCTGGACCTTAGAGCTGGACCTTAGAGCTGGACCTTAGAACTGAACCTTAGAGCTGGACCTTAGAACTGAACCTTAGAGCTGGACCTTAGAGCTGGACCTTAGAGCTGGACCTTAGAGCTGGACCTTAGAGCTGGACCGGGCTGGACCTTGTGGAGCTGGACCTTGGAGCTGACCTTAGAGCTGGACCCTTAGAGCTGACCTTAAGAGCTGGACCTTGGAGCTGGACCTTGGAGCTGGACCTTGGAGCTGGACCTTGGAGCTGGACCTTGGAGCTGGACCTTGGAGCTGGACCTTGGAGCTGGACCTT
>BJKM01001382.1:0-47679 GCA_015082035.1 Chaenogobius annularis | reverse complement strand
CAGGCGCGTTGCCCGGGAGACGACGTTTAGACGACGAAGCTCACAATATTTCGGCAGACCCCGAGACCCCGGGAAAGCTGAGCGCTCCCGGACTCTTCTGAAGGTGCAAAGTTGAACCGTTTCTGAAACTTCTGGACGGTTTGTGTTGTTGTCGGACACAGTTCTGGGCCGTTTAAAGACTCGACAGGGAAGTCAGAGGTCTGGCGTGTTTGAACAGAACTTCTCCCGACTTGAAGATCCCGTCGGCGCTCTGATGTCGAGCGCTCTCGAGGCCGCGTTCCGTTGCTCCTGCGTCGTTCCGCAGATGTTGCTGGAACAATGCAAATGTATCTGTTCGAGTGTTAATGTCTTTTCCAGTGGAGAAGGCGCGTGTCTCGGGGTTGGTCCTGAACGCCTCACACTTTTCACCTCGCGCACGTGAATACCTTTGGGACATACTTTTGGCAGCTGGAAAAAGGGCCGTCACAAGGAAATTGCACCCACGATCAAGGACTGGGCGGAGACTAGAACTGACATCTGGACAAATCACACATGGACTCGACTGCAAATGAAACATGAATGAGGCAAAATTGGACTCGTATCATGGACCTTGAGAGCCTTCACCTTTGTTTACTTTTCCTAAATCTGCAACTTCAGTTTGACCCAATCTGTCTTCAGTCCAGCCCTGACTTCTTTTTATTTCATTCATTTAAAAACATTATTACTTATTATTATTGTTATTTTATTACTTATTATTATTGTTATTTATTTTATTTATCTTATTTATTTATTTCATTAATTTGATTTTATTGATTTTATTCTTTTGATTATTTATTAGAAGGAAAGAACGCCCACAATGGCGAGCGTGACCGTAGTGTCTGTTATAGTGTCATAGTGTCTGTTATAGTGTCATAGTGTGTTATAGTGTCATAGTGTCTGTTATAGTGTCATAGTGTGGTTATAGTGTCGGTTATCGTGTCGGTCTTGGTGTCGGTCTTTGGTGTCGGTCCTTGTGTCGGTCCTGATGTCGGTCCTGATGTCGGTCGGTCCTGATGTCGTTCCTGTGTGTCGGTCGTTGGTGTCTGGGTCCTGGTGGTCGGTCTTGGTGTCGGTCCTGGTGGTCGGTCTTTGGGTGTCCTGGGTCGTCCTGGTGTCGGTCTTGGTGTCGGTCCTGGTGTCGGTCCTGGTCGGTCCTGGTGCGGTCCTGGTGTCGGTCCTGTGTCCTGGTGGTCGGTCTTGGTGTCGGTCCTGGTGGTGGCGGTCCTGGTGGCGGTCCTGGTGTCGGTCCTGGTGTCGGTCCTGGTGTCGGTCCTGGTGTCGGTCCTGGTGTCGGTCCTGGTGTCGGTCTGGTGTCGTCGGGTCTGGTCGGTCGGTCTGGTGGTCGGTCTTGGGTTCGGTCCTGGTGGTCGGTCCTGGTGTCGGTCTGGTGTGCGGTCCTGTGTCGGTCCTGGGTCGGTCTGGTGTCGGTCCTGGTGTGGTCCTGGTGTCGGTCCAGTCCTGAATCGTCGGTGCAGCTTGTGTCTCAAGAGTTTCCCATCGGAGAGTTTGGAGCGTAGATGTTCCACTGTTCCCAGATGATAGCGTTCAGAGTTCCTCCTGTCAAAGTTCAGGATCCTCTGGAGAACGTGGTCTTTCATCTTTTCATCCGGACTTTGGTCTAGTCTCTGTCTTGGTCAGGTCTTGGTGGTATTCCGCTGTCCCCCCCCCCCCCCCCCGTGGGGCTGTTCTGACATGTGTCCAAGAGCATCTCGTGGTGTTTACTCTGTTCTTTACTCTCGTTGCGTGTTGTTTACCGTCCTGTCTGTTGTCGTTTACTCGTCTAAACACTGAACTGTCACACACTCGGTCTACAGCATCTCACTACTACTGTAAACGTGTGTACAAATACATCTAACTGCGTACAAATACATCTTGCACCTTGTGGAGGTTTGTACTTGGCTTTCGTTGACCTTGTTTGTGGTTCATATCTACAAACGGATGCTCTCTCACGGGTTTTCCCATTTTTTTAAACCCCAAAGACGCGATTGTTGTCCAGCTGAGAACATTTCAAGCCCGTGCGGTTGAGAAGATCGTGGAGGCTCGAAAACGAGGACGATGTGGCTCAAAAATGTCGTTATATGTTAAATCCCAGGTCCCAGGTTAAATACTAGGTCACAAATGAGAAGAACTGGTTGTCGGACAGTAGATGTTATCAGCACTTGGACTGGCCTCACTGTGCTTGATTGATTGAATATGAGATGCTAACGATGCGAGCCTCCGTCCTGTCCCGCTCCAGTTCACGTTTTGCTTGTTCTTCCCACACATTTCTGTCCCAAAACATACTCGTAGCTCATCATATCTCTCCGTGGAGATGTGGCTTTTGGCCCCCTGCAGAGCCGCGAAACCCGATCGACCGCTGAGAGGAACGAGATGAACCAAATGTCAAGAAGTTCCCGTCGCTGCCGAACAGAATGTGGACCGTTTCAAATCAAAGACACTTCAGCCTCGTGACGGCCGAGCACTGGAGTTAACGTGCGTAATATCGGCCCTCAATCAAAGGTCTCGGCGGGAGGGTTTGTCCGGGTCGGCGGCTCGTGTGTCAGAACAAAAGAGTCGTCAGGTGAACTCTGCAGAACACGACGTCAAAGCTCCTGCTGAGATGAACAAGGACCGATCCCTCAAAGTGTTTCCTCTGGATCGTCTTCATTTCATGTAAAAGTCGATGGCATGTCAGATGTCAGGATGACTTCATTCTGGGACAACGGAAACTTGTCTTGTGGACGCAGCCTCACAGAAGACGTAAAGCACAAGCGCCGTGAGTTTAGAAGGTCCTCTGATGAAGGGATCCATGGGTTTTCCCAGTCGTAGTTTAGTCGAGTCACTTCTGGATTCGTTTGGATGGAAACACACACATTTTTCAACCACAGCGTGATAAATATGAGGATCATTCTCAGTTCAAAACCGCCCAAAACTCTCATCTGCAGTCTGATTTTGACACGGGCCTATTGTGTGAACGTTCCTCCAAGGCCCATTGGTCTTTATTTCCTCGCACGCCCTCGATGGATGCCCGCGATCACGTCGTCTTCCACTCCATGCTTGAATCTCCTCGCTCCTCTTGACCTCCAGTTTCTACTTGGCCGCGCTCTTTTCTACAAATCTGTTCTCGTCTTTGTTGCCGCGCGCATTCGCCGTCTCGCGTTCCTTTCGCGTCTCACACCGCCGCCTGTGTGTCCCCCCCCCCCCCTGCCCCCGCCCCCACGTTTCATTTCTCCGCACCTTCGCGTCCTTTGAGCTAATTTTGTTTCTTCTCCGGCGTGTCCGTGTCAAAAGTGCGCAGTCTATAATCTTTGTTGAATGAGTGACACGCACGGAACGCCGTACTGAGCGCGGCATTATGTCATTATGCAAACGAGGGCCTTTCAATACGGAACCAATTTACCCCGGCGCCGCGAAGTGAGGCGAGCAGAGAAGGTGGGGGGGTGGGGGGGGGGAGTGGGAAGGCCCTGGTTACGGCCTTGACACGGGAACATGAAGCGAAGACGCGCGGCAGATAAAACCACAAAGAAGCCGAAGATGAGATCGTAACAAGGAGAGTCTGGCGGAGAGTGAGAGGCGTTGGGCGGCGCAGGGACCCCCGCACAGAGATCATGGGAAAGATAGACGTATGACTGCGTACATGTCATTCCCTGCGCTCTTTCGGGGGCCAGAGCCGTAAAATACCGCGTCATGCTCCGTTTTTGTCGCCTTATGCACAGTCTTGGACACAAAAGGCCGCCACACAGAGAACATCAACCAGCAGAACAGAAGAGAACATGACATAGCCTTGGAATTGGACATCGGTTTACGTTTCTGGTGCCAATGTGTAACTCTGCCGTCCCTGTCAAACGAATAAATACCGCGCGCTGTCGTGATTTTAGTCGCTGAGTCTTCGATTGTATTGTATTCCGTCGCAGCGGCGGGAGAGCGGCTCTGAAATCCCCCGCCGTCTGATTGTTCTAACCGCGGAAATAATAGACTCAAAGATGGCGTCGTCTTTTCAGATTCTTCGCGCGGATTCCTTCCTATTCACAGAGCTGTCTGAGGCGCTTTGACGATTTAAACAGTCGGGGAGGAAAAATAAAAAAAAGGTTCATGTTTGCAAAAATAGAGACGAATCCCTATCAAATCCGACTTCTGTGGAAGCTGTAGCCCCCCGTCAGCCCAACGCCCGACAGCAGTTCAGTTTCACAAAGCAACACATTGCGCTCGGTCCATTCGCGATAGAAACTTACAAAAACGTGCAAAAGTTCCTGTTTTTCGGCTGCATTTTTATTGTGTGCGAACAACAACGGGGCAATAAGTTGTGTCACACCTTCATGACCTGAACGCCAGACCTTACTCGAGGCCTATAAACCCTCCCAGCGCTCGTCTGCTGAAGGTCCACAGTGTGAGGGCCATTCAACTTTATGTTCCCGAGGGCCAGAGCCTCTGGGCCGGAGGTGCGCAACACGCCGGAGGTGCGCAGCACGCCGGAGGTGCGCAGCACGCCGGAGGTGCGCAACACGCCGGAGGTGCGCAGCACGCCGGAGGTGCGCACACGCACGCCGGAGGTGCGCAGCACGCCGGAGGTGCGCAGCACGCCGGACATACAACATTTACTAACATTGCTAACCAGAATTAAAGAAGGACTAGACGCAGGACCAACCAGGTCTGAACCAGGACTAACCCAGAATCAAACCAGGTCTAAACTAGTGCTAAACCAGAAAATAAACAAGACTTTCAATCTCTGGCAGATGGGTTGTGGGCCGGATTAAATCACCCGGAGGGCCTGATTTGGACCCAGGGCCTTATGTTGCCTTACATGCTAAAGGCTGGGTACTGTGGCTATATGTTAGCTTTAATAGATATTCAATGGGGAAAGTTAGCATTAGTAGAGACCACGTGTGGATTATTAATGGACCGGTATCGTTTTTGTGCATTTTTCAAACTCAGATTCTTCCTCCGTCAGTTTGGTCTGGGTCTGGGTCTGAGCCTGGTTCTGGGCCTGGGTCTGAGCCTGGTTCTGGGCCTGGGTCTGAGCTGGTTCTGGGCCTGGTCTGGGCCTGGGTCTGAGCCTGGTTCTGGGCCTGGGTCTGAGCCTGGTTCTGGGCCTGGGTCGAGCCTGGTTCTGAGCCTGGGTCTGAGCCTGGTTCTGGGCCTGGGTCTGAGCCTGGGTCTGAGCCTGGTTCTGAGCTGGGTCTGAGCCTGGTTCTGGGCCTGGGTCTGAGCCTGGTTCTGGGCCTGGGTCTGAGCCTGGTTCTGGGCCTGGGTCTGAGCCTGGTTCTGGGCCTGGGTCTGAGCCTGGTTCTGGGCCTGGTTCAGGGTCTGGGTCTGAGCCTGGGTCTGAGCCTGGTTCTGGGCCCGGGTCTGGGCCTGGATCTGGGTCAGATGATGTGCAGCTCGGTCTCTCAAAGCAGGCCCAGACCCCAGAAGTTCAGCCTGAATAATCCATGTTCTTCTGCTTCAGATGGGTCCAGATTCATCTCAGACTTTCCACTCTCCAAGAACTCTTTAAATACGAGAGAACTGACTCAGAACGTTGGTCAAATGATTCCAAACTTCAGAGTTCATCGATTTCGCTCGTGGCGCTGAACTCTGATCGTGTTTTTCTCAGATTTCATCAATTCAAAGGTCAATTTCAGCAACAGTTGGATTTTTCACACATTTTACACTTTTATCGGCTTGAAAACAAATCATTACAATTCCAAACAAACGCCGTCCTTTTCTCCTCTTACCCGTTCATCCTCTCTCCCTTCGCTCCTCTCTTTTCTCTATCTCCTCATCCTCCTCCTCGTCTCATATCTCTTCCTCTTTCCCTCCCTCATCCTCTTCGTCCCCGTCTCTCCTTTCTCTTCTTCTCTCTCTCTCATCTCCTTTCTCATCCTTCCTCTTTCCTCCCTCATCCTCTTCGTCCCCTCTCTCCTCCTCTTCTCTCTCTCTCATCTCCTTTTCTCTCCTTCCTCTTCCCTCCCTCATCCTCTTCGTCCCCTCTCTCCTCCTCTTCTCTCTCTCTCATCTCCTTTCTCTCCTTCCTCTTTCCCTCCCTCATCCTCTTCGTCCCTCTCTCCTCCTCTTCTCTCTCTCTCATCTCCTTTCTCTCTCCTTCCTCTTTCCCCTCCCTCATCCTCTTCGTCCCCTCTCTCCTCCTCTTCTCTCTCTCTCATCTCCTTTCTCTCCTTCCTCTTTCCCTCCTCCTCATCCCTCTTTGTCCCCTCTCTCCTCCTCTGCTCTTCCTTTCTGCTGCCTCACTCCTTCTCCTCTTGCACTCTTCATCTTCTCTCCTTCCTCCATGTCTCCCTTTCCCCCAGCCATTTCTTCTCAGTTTCTCACGTTCTCCCCTCCCCCCTCCCTCCTCCCCCCCTTCTCTCTCTCTCTCCCCTCTCAGTCTAAACTCGCTGACACACACTCTCTCCCCCTTCCCCCCCTCTCCCCCTCTCCCCTCTGCAGTCTCTTCTGTTGTATCGCTCTGACCCTGAGCTCTGACCTGTTTTCTGAGGCTAACGTCTCCTCTGGGACCAGCGCTTTAGGCACACAACAAACAACACACAACGCACAACACACAATGCTCCTAATACACACACAGACACGTCGGTGTAAATCCCTCTTTCGTCCAGTAGGGTTCCATTGTGGATGTTGTATCATCTGGACTCTTCGACTCTGAGAATGAGTTCTTGAGTCCAGATGAAACAACAACACACAGTACAAAAACACACACAATACAGTACAATACACACACAGTACAATACAATACACAATACAGTACAATACACACAGTACAAAACACACACAGTACAAAACACACACAATACAGTACAAAAAACACACACAGTACAATACATACACAATACAGTACAATACACACAGTACAAACAAAACACACACAGTACAATACACACACAATACAGTACAAAACACACACTGTAACAAAACACACACAGTACAAAACACACGTACACAATACAGTACAAAAACACACACAGTACAAAACACACACAATACAGTACAATACACACAGTACAAGTACACACACACAGTACAAAACACACACAGTACAAAAACACACACAATACAGTACAATACACACACAGTACAAAACACACACAGTACAAAACACACACAACACAGTACAAACACACACAGTACAAAACACACACAATACAGTACAATACACACACAGTACAAAACACACACAGTACAAAACACACACAATACAGTACAATACACACACAGTACAAAACACACACACAGTACAAAACACACAGTACAAAACACACACAGTACAAAAACACACACAGTACAATACATACACAATACAGTACAAACACACACACGTACAAAACACACACAGTACAAAACACACACAGTACAAAACACACACAGTACAATACACACACAACACGAAATACACAAACACACACACACACAAAGTGACACACAAAGTCACTGGTCGTTTCGGCTCTTTTGAATGGAAAGATCTAAAGTCGATCTCTGACGTTAAGAACATGTTTGGACTTAAAAGAACACGAGTGACTTTATGTCACAATGGTAATGAGCAAAGGTCAGGACGCGGAATACTCAAGCTTTAATGCTTTAGTAAGACGGAGATATATATATTTTGTCATGGTCTAGTCCTGGTCTTCACGATCTCTTCTGCTTGGTTTCTGGTCCAGTCCTGGTTCTCTTCTTAGAATCTCAAAGTTCTTGGGGAATCTTGGTTTGACTGTGAGAGAAGTCCCTGGTTTTCTCAAAGTCCCTGGTCTTCTCAAAGTCCCTGGTCTTCTCAAAGTCCCTGGTCTTCTCGAAGTCCCGGGTCTTCTCAAAGTCCCTGGTCTTCTCAAAGTCCCTGGTTTTCTCAAAGTCCCTGATCTTCTCTTGATCCCAGGCCTTCTCTTGATCTCTGGTCTTCTCTTGATCCCAGGCCTTCTCATGATCTCTGGTCTTCTCTTGAGCCCAAGTCTTCTCTTGATCCCAGGTCTTCTCTTGAGCCCAAGTCTTCTCTTGATCCCAGGTCTTCTCCTGATCTCTGGTCTTCTCTTGAGCCCAAGTCTTCTCTTGATCCCAGGTCTTCTCTTGATCCATGGTCTTGTCCCTCTCCTGTTTCATCGCTCACATGTAGACTCGGGGGTCTTGAGGGATCCACATTGTTTTGCCCCTGGTCTCTGGTCGACGTTTAGTCCCTGGTCTAGTCGTGGGCCTGGTCCCGTCTCGTCTCCCACACGCAGACTCTCCGGGGGTCTCGTGGGATCCCGGTTTGACTGCGAAGACAGCGTGTCAGATCTGTCCGTTTGCATCAGCGTCATAGCTCCGCCCCAGTGACCCCTGACCCCATCATGGCTGTCGGGGAGAAGGCGCTGAGACGGCAGCTTCACCCGGGAGAAGGGACGAAGACGAGAAAGGCCAAACGGGAACGAGATGGAGAGAAAAATAAGAAGAACATGTCATCATAGTTTTCCTCGTCGTCGTGTTTCTGTCGACAAAAACATTGACAATGGATCAAAAAGTCCAAACTATTTTACTTCAACCGACATTTTGTGACACTTGAAAAACATGAACGCAAAAGAAATGGACCAGATCCGAGTTCCACTTTATACGACATGTATTTATTTCATTCTGTTTAAGTAAAAGTGTTATTTTTGTTCTGTCTTGACGAGTTCATCGACTAAAGACTTGTTGTATCGACCCAAACCTGACCCGAGGCGCAGGAGTTCAAGCAAAAATAAAAAATCCGAATAAAAAACAATTTATTCGGAAAAGTACTAGTAAAAGAGTGTGTTTATGTGTTAGAGGTCTCAAAGTCTGATTAAACTCATGATTCACGCCAAAACCTTCAACTAACTAAAGTAACTAGTCAACTAAGACTCCATTGTGTTTATTCCGCACGTCTCGTTAGTTTAAAATACATTTTAAAAACAAACATACTTTAGCACTATTTTCAGCGTAAATACTTCAGACTATTTGGTTTCAGAAGCGATTGATGTCCGTACTTTTGCTCTCAACTCGATTCAACAGCCGATGTGTTCCGGAACGTCCCGATTACGGCCCATCGAGTCTCGAACAAAAGGTCGCAACATCACAGAGTAAAGTCGACCCAAACCTCTGACCGCTCCGCTCGCGCCCTTCCTCGTGTTCCGCGCGTTCATCCAGCCTGAACCTTTGAGCTAAGGCGCTAAAGCTAACCGAACCGGCGCTAAAGCTAACCGAACCATCGCTACAGCTAACCGAACCTGCGCTAAAGCTAACCGAACCAACGCTAAAGCTAAACGAACCATGCGCTAACAGCTAAAGCGCAGAACCGGCCGCTAAAGCTAACCGAAAACCGGCGCTAAAGCTAACAGAACCAGCCGCTGAATCTAACCGAACCAACGCTAAAGCTAACCGAACCATCGCTGAAGCTAACCGAACCAGCGCTGAAGCTAACCGAACCGGCGCTGAAGCTAACCGAACCGGCGATAAAGCTAACCGAACCAGCGCTGAAGCTAACCGAAACCGGCGCTAAAGCTAACTGAAACCAGCGCTGAAGCTAACCGAACCAGAGCTAAAGCTAACCGAACGCAGTGCTGAAGCTAACCGAACCAGAGCTAAAGCTAACCGAACCAGCGCTGAAGCTAAACCGAACCAGAGCTAAAGCTAACCGAACCAGCGCTGAAGCTAACCGAACCAGAGCTAAAGCTAACCGAACCAGCGCTGAAGCTAACCGAACCAGAGCTGAAGCTAACCGAACCAGCGCTGAAACTAACCGAACCAGGCTGAAGCTAAACCGAACCAGAGCTAAAGCTAACCCAACCAGCGCTGAAGCTAACCGAACCAGAGCTAAAGCTAATGAACCAGAGCTGAGCTAACCGAACCAGCGCTGAAGCTAACCGAACCAGCGCTGAAGCTAACCGAACCAGAGCTAAAGCTAACCCAACCAGCGCTGAAGCTAACCGAACCAGAGCTAAAGCTAACTGAACCAGAGCTGAAGCTAACCGAACCAGCGCTGAAGCTAACCGAACCAGAGCTAAAGCTAACTGAACCAGTGCTGAAGCTAACCGAACCAGCGCTGAGCTAACCGAACCAGCGCTAACCCTCGGACACTGATGAGCCCTTTGGACCGTCATGCTGCGATTACCTCGGTGAAGCGTGCGCGTCTAAAGGCGAGCTCCAGACCTCGGTTTACCTCGCGTTCCGCTGCGGTGAAAACACGCTTCAAACCGCCGTGAAACGCAAGTCGACGCCGTTCGTGGTTAGCGTTCGTGGTTAGCGTTCGTGGTTAGCGTTGGAATCCAGTGGCGCGCATTTGCGTGTTTTTTGCTACCTGCTAACCTGGTGTTGCTTTTCTCGCCTTTTGACATTCGATTCGTTTACACTTTGGAACTTTCCGTCTCGTTAAAGTGTTTTTGCCGTAGGTTTCTGTCCGCGAACATTAACGTGAGAGAACTTTAAACTCATCCAAGTATTCAGTGCATTTCAGAGCGTGTTTGTAAAGATCTAAACTGCAGCTTTTACATCAAATAAGACTTTGTATGTTGTTGTGAAGAAATGCTGAAAGAAATGGTGCATTTTAAAGCGGACACATGTGCATTTTGTGGATTTGTTCTGGTTCTAAGCCTGATTTGGTTCTAGTTGGTCCAAGGCCTGGTTTCAACTGGTTTCGACCTGGTTCAGACCTGGTTCAGACCTGGTTAGCCCTGGTTTAAGACCTGGTTTAACCCTGGTTCAGCCTGGTTCAGACCTGGTTTCAGACCCTGGTTCAGACCTGGTTTAGCTCTGATTTGCCCTGGTTCAGACCTGGTTTTCGGCCTGGTTTAGCCTGGTTTAGCCCTGGTTTAGCCCTGGTTTAGACCTGGTTTAGCCTTGGTTCAGACATGGTTCAGACCTGGTTTAGACCTGGTTTAGCCCTGGTTTAGCCCTGGTTTAGTCCCTGGTTTAGGACTGGTTTAGCCCTGGTTCAGACCTGGTTTGGCCTGGTTTAGCCCTGGTTTAGCCCTGGTTCTGCCCTGGTTTAGCCCTGGTTTCAGCCCTGGTTCAGACCTGGTTTAGCCCTGGTTTAGCCCTGGTTCAGACATGGTTTAGCCCTGGTTCAGGCCTGGTTCAGACCTGGTTTAGCCCAGGTTTAGCCCTGGTTCAGCCCTGGTTCAGCCCTGGTTTAGCCCTGGTTTAAGCCCTGGTTCAGACCTGGTTCAGGCCTGGTTTAGCCCTGGTTTAGCCCTGGTTTAGCCCTGGTTTAGCCCTGGTTCAGGCCTGGTTTTAGCCCTGGTTCAGACCTGGTTTAGCCCTGGTTTAGCCCTGGTTTAGCCCTGATTTAGCCCTGGTTCAGGCCTGGTTTAGCCCTAGTTCAGGCCTGGTTCAGGCCTGGTTCAGGCCTGGTTCAGACCTGGTTCCGCCCTGGTTTAGCCCTGGTTTAGCCCTGGTTTAGCCCTGGTTTAGCCCTGGTTCAGCCCTGGTTCAGGCCTGGTTTAGCCCTGGTTCAGGCCCTGGTTCAGGCCTGGTTCAGACCTGGTTCAGCCCTGGTTTAGCCCTGGTTTAGCCCTGGTTCAGGCCTGGTTTAGCCCTGGTTTAGCCCTGGTTCCGGCCTGGTTCAGGCCTGGTTTTAGACCTGGTTTAGACCTGGTTCAGCCCTGGTTTAGCCCTGGTTTAGCCCTGGTTTAGCCCTGTTTAGCCCTGGTTTAGCCCTGGTTTAAACCTGGTTCAGCCCTGGTTCAGGCCTGGTTTAGCCCTGGTTCAGACCTGGTTTAGCCCTGGTTTAGCCCTTGGTTCAGGCCTGGTTTAGCCCTGGTTCAGGCCTGGTTCAGGCCTGGTTTAGCCCGGGTTTAGCCCTGGTTCAGGCCTGGTTCAGCCCTGGTTCAGGCCTGGTTCAGCCCTGGTTCATGCCTGGTTCAAGACCCGGTTTAGCCCGGGTTTAGCCCTGGTTTAGCCCTGGTTCAGCCCTGGTTCAGACCTGGTTTAGACCTGGTTTAGCCCTGGTTTAGCCCTGGTTCAGGCTTGGTTCAGACCTTCTCGTTCTGGTTTGTTCTTCATTTGGGTTCATTCAAAATGGCTCCCAGTCCTTGTTTACCGCGGCGTTTGAACCGGCGCGTCCTACTTCCTGTTTTGTGCAAAGCTAACGGCGGCTATGCTAATGCCGCCTGCTGGTTGCTGCTCGTTTCATGTTAGCGCGCTAAGACGCTCTCTGTTTCAGTTTGTTATGACCCAAGGCAAAAGTATGATTCAAATCTGTTTTTTCCCTCCGTCTCTGCTTTCGACGGCCTCAAACACGCTGGCAAATTCCTCTAACGAGCGTTTCAATTTCCTGTGACTAATTGGCAGCAAAACAAAACGGTTCATCTTTTTACAAGCTCACAATTAGACGGAGGTAAGTCGTGCCTCTCATTAAAGCCCGAAAACTATTCCATTTGAAAGAAATATGACATAATAAAATGAAAGGAAATAAGCCCATTTTCGAGAGAAAACGTGTTTATAGAGCAAAACATGTTGCTAGGTTACTTTACAGCTATAAAACATTAAACATTTTGGTAAATTTATGTCCTTAAATATATTATAACAAGATTTATCTTTAAAAAAAATCACTCAATGTCAAGAAAATGATGAGAAATCGTAATATTTTCACATTTAAATATCATTTTTGCAGTTTGTCCATTGATGTGTCTCAGTTTGGTGTAAAGTGTGACATATATTTTAGATACTTTATGTGTGTATTTTTAGGTACAAATGAAACGGAGCATATTTACAAGATGAATACATTATCGTTGTCTTGTCAGTATAAAACGTCTCATAGGACACTTTGAATTGCTTAAATACAGTTAAAAGTCAGATTCACGTCCGGTTTTAATCTGGCGGTTCAGTTTACCCCAAAGCCCGGCCCACCCCTGCATCAGGGGACTTTCTGTAACACTGTGCGTCTCAGAGCCGTTGTATTCATGTAAACCGAGAAAAAACCATCTAAAATAAGTGCAGAATCTTTGATCTTATTCAGATTTGACATCGTCTTGACTCAGAAACACAAAAACACCAGCGTCAGAAGTGTCAGACTCCAGAGCCGGTTTGAAAAGTCAGCGTTCCCTGGAGCCGCCGCAGCGCCGCTCTTTCAGGTTCCACTGATCTGCTCTTGTGACCGGGGGCGTCTGGTGGTCCAGTGGTGACGTCCGGGGGCTTTGATGAGCCCACGCCGAGCGACGCGGCCGCCACTCGACCAAACGCCCGGGAAAAGGAAGAAGAGAGAAGAGAAGCGAGTCGGACCAGGACAGAGAAGCACCGCTTGGACTTCAACGCACTTTGTTTTATAAACGGAGACGCTTCCGAAGAGCTGCGCACTGAACCCCCACTCGTCCTGTGCCCTTCAAAGGGGATTCAATGTATATATTCATTAAACAATCACATTTCAAACCAACGCAAACGCTCATGATTTGACTATTTCATCCCACGGACTCAATAAAGTAAAGCAGTTATTCCATCAAACCTTCTTTTCAATGAAAATGAATACATTACAACGTGAGGTGCAATAAATAAATAAATACATAGTTTAATGAGGCGTAATGTGAAGTTTGTTTGCTGAAAATACCAATAAAACGTATCGAGTCGAAAAGGAAAATGAAGAAAAAGGTTGTTGTTGCTGCGGAGAAAAGGTAAAAAGATAAACACTGAGCTCCAAATGTTGTTTTCAAGCTGTAATTTACTGAAGAAGTCAATACACTGAGTGGAGATGCTCTTTTATTGGTTGTTTTTTATTTGTTTATACAGTAGGGACCATACATTCATGAATATATATTGTATATGAATATATATTGTACATGTAGCTGCGTCATTATACGCTAAAAATAAGGCGAGTTTATTAGGGCACAAGTCAGAGTAATTCAAAGTGAGTTACAGAACGGGAAAAGATGCTTTAAAGAAACAAATGAAAGCGTCATTAAACATCAAACATGGCGCTGCTGCTGCCGTGGCGACGAGGAAGAGGACTTTGTCTGCTCTCGTATAGTCACTTTTATCATGATTTTTTCTGTGATTTAACGCTGCTTTTCCTGAACTGTAAAGCGGTAATGTACTCCATTTGGTCAAGTAAAAGTACAGGGAAATACTCAAGTAAAAGTTAGAAGTGTCACATTAAAAAACCTACTTCGGCAAAAGTGTCACGAGATCTGTAGATTTGTGTTGATCAGAAGCAATTTCCCGAGTCATATTTCTCTGTTTTTGTCCATAAAGATGATTCAAATACTTAATACTTAAAATCTTCCAAAAGTATCCACCGAATACTGAAGTACTTTTACTTTTGTACCACCACTTTTTATCCCTCCGTTTGGCTCATCCTTTCGCCTCATGACCATCGACATCTTCCACTTAAGGAGCTCGTTGTCTTCTGTTATCGTCGACGTTCGCTCAGATGATTGAGAACCGATGGAAGTGTCTGAGGGAAGAGCGGGTCAAGGACCTTCCTCTGCTCCTCGCCCACGCGCTCGTTACGCTAGCAGCTAACGGGCTAACAGCGCCAACAGGCTCACAGCACAGCGCCAACAGCTAACAGTACAGCGCCAACCAGGTAATAGCAACGCGCTAACAGCTAACAGCACAGCGCAACAGCTAACAGCACAGCGCCAACAGGCTCACAGCACAGCGCTAACAGCTCACAGCACAGCGCTAACAGCTAACAGCACAGCGCCAACAGCTAAACAGTACAGCGCCAACAGGCTCACAGCACAGCGCTAACAGCTAACAGCACAGCGATAAACAGCTAACAGCAACAGCGCCAACAGCTAACAACACAGCGCCAACAGCTAACAGCACAGCGATAACAGCTAACAGCACAGCGCCAACAGCTAACAACCCAGCGCCAACAGCTAACAGCACAGCGATAACAGCTAACCAGGCACACAGCGCCAACAGGCTCAAGCACAGCGCCAACAGCTAACAGCTAACAGCACAGCGCCAACCAGCTAACAGCACAGCGCCAACAGCTAACAACACAGCGCCAACAGCTAACAGCACAGCGCTAACAGCTAACAGTACAGCGCCAACAGGTAATAGCAACGCGGTAACAGCTAGCTTACTCCTTTGTTTGGTTGATAATGTATTTAAAACGTTTGAATGATCCAAAAAATGATAAAATAGTTACTGTTCTGGTGAATTTTCATAAAATGTAGATAAAAAAATTATAATAAAATCAACTTCTAATTAAGTGTGAGAAGGAACACGACCTGTAGTGACACATTTAATACTCTTAATAAATACAAATAATAACTTTATACACTGCACTGTTATAAATAAGGAGCTACTTCATGGTTACACTCTTTTGTTTTGTGTCTTTTTGGCAACAGATCCTCAATATTTAAGTCAGAACTTTTGGACGGTTGAAATCCCCAGAGAATGCAGGTGATTTGTGTGAAAGTCGTGGTGTTTTCTGACGCGTCTCTTGAATGTTTCATCGGCTCTAATGGAAAGCGGTTCTGGACTCGTGTGTTCTCGCTCCGACAAACAATCAACACATGAATAATGGACGCGTTAATGCTCGGGGGCCCCGGCACCTTCCGGCCCGGGGCGGCGGGGTTAAGTGGAGCAGGTTTGAACTCTCCGTCACGTTTTAATTAAACATCAATGTAACGTACGACCACTGACCTTTGTAGACCACATCCACGTCGTAGATGTTCGCGTTCTGTTGAAACAAGTTACTAATAATTAAGGCGTGAACTGATGATTATTTCAGCAGTCGAAGGTCAAACGTTGTAATTTTATTTTTAACAAATAAAGACTGAAATGTGCTTTAATGTGTGAATAGTTACAAATAAAGTTAATTATTGCAAAAAATATATATATATAAAAAAATTCGTATTCAATCTTTACATTTAAATTGAATGAATATAATGGAAACAATATGATTCGTTATTTTAACAGTCGTTTTGTCCTTTTACGTTACATTAACTTCAAATAACAAATGGCATCTTTTCAATTGAATTTATTTTTGTAACGCTCAAAATCACGGCGACGATGTGACCCTCCTCGAACACGCTCGCCTCTCATCCATGACCACGGGACTCGTCTTTTCCGCACGGTCGTTTCAGAAACGAGACGACGCTAACGCTGTGTTTTCTATAACCGTGCGGAGACACAAATTGTTGACCCAGAAACACGTGTCGTTAATACAAAGATGTGGGCGAAGATATGAGATGAATGGGAGCTAGCGTTAAACGTAATTATCGAGGATTAGATCGATGTCGTGTAATGCCTCATTCGTCCATGTGGCCCGAAGTAGGTCAGTCACATCAGCTCTGCCCAGGACAAAAAAAAAAAACAGAAGATATTGTCTGCAAAACGTCCAACGAATCTGTTTTATAGCATCTTCAGTCACTGCGTATTCGTCTGCTTACAAAAGATTTCCCGGGATTTACCGCGCAAAATGATGAATCCTCTCGTGGGCTCAGGAAAGACGGGACACGGAGGCTAAAAGAAGAACATCATGGAGCATGTTAACGTAATGAGCATAAAACCCTTATTTTCACAGCTGATTTGAATGAACGAAAGCCTAAACTACGAGGATTGTACCAAACCGGGGTGCACGTGGACACGCCCTAAAACAGGATTTAACTGCACGTATAAACCACGCAAATATGAGTATTCCCTTTGAAATGTTAAACTCCATTTAGAGACCCGACATTAAGCGTGAACTTCCGACTCTCGAGGTCATGAGCGTTTAAACCGACACTAATAATGTACTCCCCTTTTTTGTGCCCGCGATCAAACATTCTGCGAGGGTCCGCGAATTGATTTGTGAGGATATTTCAAAGCCGCTTTTGATTCTTGCCGAAATGAAATAAAGAACGTGTTTTAATGTTCGCTGATAAAGCGCTTTGTGTCCTCGGGGAGCAGCCGGGCTTTTAGAGGGATAATACAGCATCAAAGTGTTGTCGTGGTAATATAAACATGTGGCCGGTTTGATTTGTTTATTTATTCAGACATTGACCTTTAGACCTCAGTATTAAGGCACTAACTGACAATTATTTGACCATCATTTCAATTTTACATTCGGACTTTTTAACATAAATTATGAACCAAATGAAGGCTGAAACATGGTGACTGTAAGCTTTTGTCGATAAAGTTTATTATTTTCGAACATTTAGATTTAATGACACCACGCCTTTGTTACCTCGCCAAAAACACACCTGGAGTTGTAGTAGCTGCGTCCGCATTCGTTTCGGTGAATCCTGGTTAGAAAGTCCTCTCCGAGCGTGGAAAAACACTCCGTTCCGTCTCTCCCCGACGTGTGATGTCATCTTGATCTGTGACATGGCCCTGAGCGACTTCTGTGCCGGTTTTAACTCCGTAAATCATCACTTAACTCGCTCTGAGCATTTCTAACTCACGGCCGTTACAACTGCGGGATCACGTTAGCATTGCGCTGGTTTATCTCACCTGTGTAGTTGCCTCTGCGGCCAGTAGGTGGAGCAGAATGTGCGATTCCTTGCCGTGGGAAGCGCCAGATTGACATGAAATCATTTGTTTTCTGTAGACTTTTTTTTTCTGAAACGTGAGCCGGCGAAGTAAAAGTGCTCTCGAGGCTGACGACGACACAAATCATGCGGAATGCGTCGTTTGAAGCGCAGCACTTTTAAATCCACTTTTTACAACGAAGCTGAGGCTGAGGTGAAAGCTAAAGAGGCGATTCATGGCTGCGGTGGAAGCAATTAAAACATGGAGAACGACGCAAAAGAGCTGTACAGTCAAAGCATTAAACTGTACATAAAGAACGTTATGATTTCAATGGCTCTTAGACATTCATTTAGTCATCTGCAGTGCGTTTAGACGACTTCTGAATTCATCTACAGCTCGTAAAAATGATCAATGTTTAGAGTTTCCCAATGAGGCGAGCGTGAGGGTTTCGGTTCATAAAAGTACCCGCTCTCGCCACTCATTTGAGGTGTAATACTTTTTTTTTGTGTACTTTCGCCTAGTACTTGGCACCTCGACTTAAACGATGCTGTGAAACGTTAGTGCTAAAAGCGTTTGGTGGAATTCATGCTAAAAATACTGAGAGCGAAGTGCAGGCCTCTTATGGAAGTTATGTAACGCGTTTGAGGAGCTTTCAGGACGGCAGCGCGGCAGACGCAGACTTTAGACTGCAAATACAAAACAGGACTAAACCAGGTCTAAACCAGGTCCAAACCAGGCCTAAACCAGGTCTAAAACAGGTCTAAAACAGGACTAAACCAGGTCTAAACCAGGTCCAAACCAGGCCTAAACCAGGTCTTAAAACAGGTCTAAAACAGGACTAAACCAGGTTCGTCAAACCCCGGTACCAAACCAGCGCAAACCAAAAGGTCTAAAAACAGGACTAAACCAGGTCTAAAACCAGGTAAAACAGGCCTAAACCAGGCTAAAAGTAGCTAAACCAGGTCTAACCTTTCAAACCAGGTCTAAACCAGGTCTAAAAACATCTAACAACTAAAACAGGACTAAACCAGGTCTAAACCAGGACTAAACCAGCTTCTAAAACAGGTCTAAAAACAGGACTAAACCAGGTCTAAACCAGGACTAAAACCAGCGTCTAAAAACAGGTCTAAAGGCCACGGTCCAAACCAGGTCTCTAAACCAAATCTAAACCAGCTCTAAAACATGACTAAAACAGATCTAAAACAGGTCTAAAACAGGGACTAAATCAGGACCAAACATGACTAAACCAGGTCTGAACCAGGACCAAACCACGGTCTTAAACCAGGTCTAAACCAGGTCTGAACCAGGACCAAACCAGGTCCAAACCAGGACTAAAACAGGACTAAAACAGGACCAAACCAGGTCTAAACCAGGACTAAACCAGGACAAAACCAAGACTAAACTGGTCTAAACCAAGACTAAACCAAGACTAAACCAGGAATGGAAAAATACTTTACAAACTGGTCTAAACCAGGTCTAAACCAGCCTAAACACCTGAGAGTCAGGAGAGTCAAGCAGAGTTAGGGTCCAGCTCGGGTCTGTAATGAAAGCCATCTCTCTTTCCTTGCGGGTCTTTATATCCCTGTGACTTTATGGCCTCTGATTAAAGAGTCTGCCCCTCGTCTTCGTCACCGCACACACTCACCAAACACTCACCAAACACTCACAAAACACTCAGGACAGCACCAACACAAATCTCTGACGCTCTTTATGGACTTAATCTGCTCCACTGTCCCAGGAAGAGAAAGAGGCTCCATAAATGAAAGACTAAACTCAAAGTCTTGGACCCAAAGCAAAGGGGCCGGACCTGCATCTGCTACGGATCTATAACTTCTAGTCTGTTTATATGTGTCTGTTTATCGGTCTGTTTATATATCCGTGTTTCTGTTTATACGGGTCTGTTTATAGTGCCTGTATCGTTATGTTTATTATACGGTCTGTTTTATACGGTCTGATTATACGGTCTGTTTATACGGTATGTTTATACCGGTATGTTTATACGGTCTGTTTATATGTGTCTGTTCATACGGTCTGTTATACGGTCTGTTTATACGGTCTGATTATACAGTCTGTTCATACGTTTAGTCTGTTTATACGGTCTGTTTATACGTCTGTTTATACGGTCTGTTTATACGGTCTGAGTTATACGGTCTGTTTATACGGTTTAGTCTGTTTACACGGTTTAGTCTGTTTATACGGTCTGTTTATACGCTGTATACGTCTTGTTTGTCGGTTTAGTCTATACGGTTTAGTCTGTTTATACGCGTTTAGTCTGTTTATTGTAGTCTGTTTATATGTGTCTGTTTATACGGTCTGATTATACGGTCTGTTTATACGGTCTGTTTATGGTTCTGATTATACGGTCTGTTTCTACGGATCTGTTTATACGGTCTGATTATACGTTTTATACCGGTTAGTCTGTTTATATGGTTTAGTCTGTTTATAACAGTTTAAGTCTGTTTATACGGTCTGTTTATACGTCGTTTATACGTCTGTTTAATAGTTAGTCTGTTTACGGTCTGTTATACGTCTGTTTATACGGTCTGTTTATACGGTCTGTTTAACACGGTCTGTTTAGTCTGTTTATATGTCTGTTTATACGGTCTGTTTATACGGTCTGTTTTATATGTTAGTCTGTTTACGGTCGTTATACGTCTGTTACGGTTGCTTTATACGGTTGTTATACGGTGTTTAGTCGTTTATACGGTCTGTTATACGCGTACGGTCTGTTTATTAGGTTCGTTCTGCTTCTTTATACGAATTACGTATCGGCTTTATATGCGTCGGCTCTGTTTATACGGTCTGATTATAGGTCTGTTTATACGGTGTTATACCGAGTTTTTATACGGGTCTGTCTTATATGGTTTAGGTCTGTTTATATGAGTCTGTTATACGGTCTGTTTATACGTCTGTTTATACGGTCTGTTTATGTCTGTTTTGATTATACGGTCTGTTTATACGCGTTATAGTCTGTTTATACGGTCTGTTTATACGGTCTGATTATACGGGTCTGTTTATACGGTCTGTTTATACGGTTTTAGTCTGTTATAGTAGTCTGTTTATAGTTAGTCTATGTTTACGGCTGTTTATACGTTTAGTCTGTTTATACGGTCTGTCTTATAAGTCTGTTTATACGGTCTGTTTATACGGTCTGTTTATTACGGTTTAGAGTCTGTTTATAGCGACTGTTTATCAGTCTGTTTATACGGTCTGTTTATATGGTTTAGGTCTGTTATTATTACGGTTCTAGTCTGTTTATACTGGTTTAGTCTTTTTACTACGGTTTAGTCTGTTTTATATGGTTATAGTCTGTTTATACGGTTTAGTTCTGTTTATACGGTTAGTCTGTTTATACGGTCTGTTTATACGGTTTTAGTTCTGTTTATACGGTCTTTTTATATGGTTTAGTCTGTTTATTACGCTCTTTTTATACGGTTGAAGCAGTCATTGTGCCTTATTATTATTATTATTGTATTATTTATTTTATTTTTTAAATATTTATTTTACTCTCTTGTCATGTACCTTGATTTTTGTTTCTATATTTTAAAAACTAAGAAAATAAATAGATAAATAAATGAAGCAATCAGTAAGATACTTTTAAGGCGTTATCGATATCTTCAGATAGTACGTATATATTTTGCTCCGATAACATTAGCCTTTTCCCCCTTCTCCGCCCGTTTACCAAAGCCAGACTCCCGGACGGCGCGCGGGACCCCCTCCACCTTCTGAACGCCTGAATGTGTCAAAGTTTCGCGGTCAGTGCCTCTTTTTGTCCAGAGGGGGAGCTGTGTTTGTGTTCCACCGAATCCATTAAGTCCAGAACAGAGCGAGAACAGGCCCTGGGCTCGCTCTCTCGCTCTCGCTCTCTTTTTGTTTTGCGGTGCATTAGCGTACTCCAGCTACGACCGGCGTGACCCCTCCCCTTCTCGCTCGCCCCCCTCTCTCTCTCTCTCTCTCTCTCTCTCTCTCCACTTTTAACGCTGCATTCAAGTATTTTATCCAGGGGCCAATTCAGCCCTCTCTCTCTCTCTCGCTGCTTTTTGTTTTTATGCTGCATTAGAAGTACAAATCCACAGGCCAAAGCGACCCCCCCCCCCCGACCTCCCCCCCGGTTCCTCACGTTCTCTCTCCGTCTCGTTTCCCTCGTTTCCCACTCTCCCATCATTAGCTTGTGTGTTGCTCCCAAAGTGCTCGGTCCGCGACCCGAACGCGACCCTTTTTGTGTGGCTTTGAGCAGGAGTCGTTTCGTTAAGATTGACTCATTTTTTCTGGCGCCACCTGCAGCCCGATTCTTGTAGGACAGTATCCGGGTGTGTGACAGTCAATAGGCCACCCCCCCTCGTCCCGGTTTATGGTCCCGTGGGCCATTTTAGTTCCGTTCAAAACCCTCCTGAGAACTTGATAACGCTTTAAATGAACTTTCCTTTCGTTAGCCTTAATAAAGCCTTAATAAAGCCTTTAAGCCTTAATAAAGCCTATATAAAGCCTTAATAAAGCCTTAATAAAGCCTTAATAAAGCCTTACTAAATGAACAATAACCATAATACATGTAATGAAGTCTTTGTTCATGCTTTATTGAAGGTGTAGTCATCATAAAGCGGCGCCTAAAGCGTTGTGTGTAAAGCCCTAGTACGTGACAATCACAGTATCAAACATGCTTTTATTCGCACTTTTTGCACTTAAAAACGTGGCGTTCTCACCGCGGGCGAGCGGGCTGTCTCCACAAACCCGACTTCTCCCGCTTGTTTTCATGGAAATGTTGTCCCCTTGGCAACAATAGTTCACAGCATGTCACTTTAATTAATACCCCAACACTAACTACTGCATGAAGTCGTCACTGAGCCCGAGTCGTTCTTAATGAACTCTTCGTTTTCAGGTTGAACGTTTTACTTCCTGGTTGTGACTCATGACATCACAACAGGAAGTGGACAATTATTTGTTGAATTCACGTTTCAAAGATCAGAAAATGTAGGTTTTTTGTGTAAATTTTCCCAAACGTTTCTCTTTCCCCACATTTAGACTAAATCCGGCCTCCCCCCTCTCGATCTCCCCCTCTCTCCTGTCTCTTCCCTCCCCGCCTCTCTCATCTCCCTCCTCTCTTCTCTCCCCCCCTCTCCTTCCTTCCTCTCTCCCTCTCTTCTCTCCCCCCCTCTCCTGTCCTTCCCTCCCCCCTCTCCTGTTCCTTTTCTCCCCCCCTCTCCTGTCCTTCTCTCTCCCCCCCTCTCCTCTCCCTCCCCCCGAGCCCTTCCTTTCCTCCTTCTCCTTGGAGAGTGGCAGCAAGCGAACCTCCTGCTGATCTGGAGTATTTTTAGCCCACACGGAGCGCTCTGAATCAGCCCGGGCCGAACCCGGGTCAAACGTCACACACGGCACCGTGAACATCGAGCTTTGTGAACAAATATTCAAATCAAGAGTTTGGGGCGATGTGGAGCTTCATGCGCAACTTTACACGATGTTTGCACGAATGGAAACTTACTTTGTACCGCTATTTTTAGGCATTTTCCATGTCCTTAAAACGCATTTGTGTGGTCTACAGCGCCACGGATGAGAAACGAACGGACGAGGTCGTTTTGGTCTTCAGCGCCGATGGAAACGGGACAAACGATCAGGGAATTCAAATATGACCCAAGATCGAGCCATATTTTCTCGCCAAACTGGTCCTGTCACGTCACGTTCAAAACAAAGTGTTTGCCAAAGCCTGTAATCTCCCTGTCAAACTTGGGACCTGCCCCGCACCCCCCGCACCCCCCGCTCCCGCCGCTCCCGCCGGCTCCTGCCGCCTGCTCCTGCCTGCTCCCGCCGCTCCTGCCGATATGCGCAGGAGGTTTTCGTGACAACAGTGGGCGCAGGAGGAGGAACAGTGACTTTCCAAATGTCAAATGAAAACTTCAGAACGGTGACGAGCGCCGTTCAAAGATCATTCAATCGAGTTCATTGTTTCCTTTTTACGTGCGTTTGTCTCTTTCCCCCTGAAATCTCATCCCGACATCCAGTTTCAAGGCTCGTTATATTTCCGGGGGCCCGCACACTTTCCCAGGCCGTTCTTCCGGTTTGCGTCGGATAAACTCGTCGTACAAACGTGTCTTTCAGCTGAGTTTTAATGTCGAGCTTCTTCCTCTGGATGAAGTCGTGCCCTTTCTCCCCCCGAATCGCCGCCATCACGTTCCCGCCCTCGTTCCCTCAGCCGTCGCGAGCGCAATCTTCTTGACATTTGCACTCAGCACTTCCCGCTTCGCTCCGTCTGCAATTAAAGCGCGGCGTCCATCAGGAGCCGGGGCCGCGCGGTCGGCGCTTCAGCCGGCATCACATCACCCCGCGTCAACCCTTTCATCTTTATTCGCCCCGTTGCCACCCCCCCCCCTCCTTTTTTCTTACCTGTCACGGCCCCGAACCGCACACGCACGGCCGACACGCCGCGGCTCCGTCGAGTTCAACCGGGTCCGACGTGTGCGGCACTTGACCCCGCGCGACTCCGGCAAACTAACTTCTGAGGAGATAATCCCCCCGCGGAAACATCAGCGAGACGCGCATTTCCCCGGGCGATTATGCGGGTGGGGCGGTGGCGCGGGGGGAATAGATGGATGTTTCGGCACAAAAACCTCGCCGCGGCCCGGTTCCCGCGGTAATAAGTGCCATACGAAATCACATGTAAACAGATTATCTTTGGGGACGGACACAAAGGCGCAGCCGAGCCCGAGCGCTGCGGAAATGTGTCTTCATGGCGGCGTCGGACGGTTGTGATTCGGGGGCTAATACTTCTGACTAATGCGCAGATGTCACCACTGGATTCGGAGTGAAGAGCGAGGGGGCGGGGGAACAAAGGGCGAGATGGGGTCAAACTGGGCAAATGGAACTGAACTGGAGGAAGAAGTGACTTGGAGCTTCGAGTTCAAGAGTCGGTTCGACGGCTGAAGAGCGCGTCGATGTTTGAAGCTATTAAAACGAACGCTTTCTCACGATCAGTTTGTAAACGCCGCGTTTCCTCCTCCGCGCTGCGGCGTTCGTGTCGAGTTCTAGATGGTTTTTCGCCATTCCGTCCAATTACATTCGGCTTTTCTTCATTTCAAGGCGAGACGCGGCGGGCCAAGCCAATGTTTTGTCCTTTTCCAGGTCAGTTTGCTCTGACCACACGTTTCCACCTGGACACGAACGGCATTGTCCACTCCGAAAGATGATTTATTCTTCCACTGAAGCCACGTTTCTCCGGGACATGTTTTCTCCCTCAGAGACATGAGACGAATTAGACTTTTGCGTCAACTTTCCGTCTTTTTTATCTTTTCATTTTGATTTTAATTAATTTGATTGAACCAAACATTTAAACCGGGCCCTGGTCCATTTTACAGTGCAAATTTTAGATGTTTTTTTTTTTTTTTTTACATAATCTTATATTTGATATGAAAACATTACATTTTCGATGACACAGCCGTAACAACGACCAAGGACTGACATCGGACAGACATCAGACAAATGGGAAAAAAAGATACATTCGGGGCTTCATTTTGAAATTATACAAATTCATAAGACTTCGGACTAAATGGGACCTATTTTCATTTCATTTCGCCGTGATTATGTTTGTATTTAAGTTTAATGAATGAAAATGAATGAATGAATGATGTCTGCGAGTTTTTTTTTTTTGTGTATTAAAAAAAAGAAGGAAAAAAAGAAAATATTAAAAAAAGAAAGCATTACATTTTACTTTAAAAATTGAATCAAAATGTTCTTCTTTTTAAATAATAAAAATTTTTTTTAATAATAAATTAAAAATATCTCTGTTTTCCTGTTTTCCCGCCGCGTCTCATGGAAACACCAAACACTGAAACTTGTTCTGTTCAAATTCTATCTTTGACCTTTGTGTCCTGAGGATGAAGACATTTGTTCGATCATGTGCACTTTACAACCCACGGCTCCCTTAAAGCCGGCGTCCGGTTCTCCCTGCGCGCCCGGAGGCCCCGCGGCGCCGGGCTCGTCACATCAGATTATGGAGAGTGGGTTCGGCCTGATGTTTTATTCACTGAAGGTGTGGGTTTTTTTTTCTTTTTTTCGCTCCTCGCCGCGCTCGGCCTCCGCTCACAGTAAACACTCCCACTCCATTTAAAACGGATTTGCACGAGCGCGAGATGGACCGCCTCCCAAAAACTGACACGCGGCGGGAACGCGGCGGGAACGTGGCGGCAACACGGCGGGAACGCGGCGATCGACGAGACCGTTTGCTGTCGGGAACGTCGGCGTCTTTGGAGCCACGTGGAACAGAAAAGATGAGAATGGAGGCAAAATGAATGATTTATTATGACACATTTTGAATAATTAACAGACGTCAGATCTAAATACTAAACATTTTAAGTGTAAGTTAGTTTGCTTTTCACTTACACATGCCAGCAAACGACAGAAGTTCCAAGTCTCAACGTTGTATTTGAGGTTTATGAAACGTATAAGTCTGTAATATACATCTGCAGAGTATTTGTCCAGTAAAAGCTCATAATGTGCTGTTAAATGTGCCGTAAATCCGGTGTGAAATGTGTTTACAGCAGCTCTGATGTCACTCACATGTGTCTGAGGCTTTTACTGACACATTCTGAGCACAGCGCCCCCTGTTGACCTGGTTTAGACCTGCTTAAAATCACCATGTGTGTCATAATGTGTGTTAAATGTGCCGTAAATGCAGTAAAATCCAGTGTTAAATGTGTTTAAAGCAGCTCTTACTGGCTTCTACTGTCAGATTCTGAGCACAGCGCCCCCTGGAGGTCGCCCACACGTGGTCTGGGGCTTTCGCTTGGATTGAAACCGTGTTGTTCTGCTGTGAATCCCAGTTTCTACGGTAAAATCACGCGACGTTCCACCTGGCGGGACGGACTTTCGATTGTCTTTTTGTTTGCGCGCTCTCAAACGGTGCGTCGTTTTCCCGCTCGATCGACATTCGACATTCTGTCCCGCGGCAGTGACGTCCGGAGCGTTATATTTCTACATCTGACGACTTTATTCTGTCGGACAAAATAATAACGGGGGGAATGTGACGTTTGAACAAAAGAACAGCTGCTTGAAAAGACTTCGAATGATATTTATAGAAATACTTTTGTTTGATCGTGAGATGAAGTTTTGTCGTTCTCCGTTTTGGAAGAATACTTTTACTTCGGGTGATATTGTCTTTGAAGTAACCGTACACAGCGACAGTATGAAGTTATTTACCGTGTACTTCAAATACGAGTCAGTTTTTTTTCCTCATCTTTTTTGACAATTCCAGAATCGGTTCAAAGTTTTGAACTCACGAATCATAAATCGAATTATTCAAATACATTCTACTCCTAAGCTGTTACTCAGTACTCGCGTAGTACTTTGTCCACATACTCTCAGTACTTTCTACTTGTATTTGAATATTTTAGTAACTCTTGGTTCTTTTCCTCACCTCTTCTACTACTGCAAATATCAATAATACTACTACTAATACTTCTGCTTCTACAATTGGTACTTCTACTACTACTACTACTACTACTACTAATACCTCTACGAATACTACTGCTGCAAATACGATGCTATACAACGTCTGCGAGATCGTGTTCATCATACATCAAAAACATTGCATTTTTACCCATATTTTCAGTACTTCAGCCAATCAGAGCTCAACCCACATGATGTCTGAGTCATCCATCAAAAACGTGCTAATACGTGCTAATACGGGCTAAAAGGTTCTAAAACATGCTAAAATGTGCTAAAACGTGCTAATACGTGCTACAATGTTCTAAAATGTGTTAAACATGTTAAAACGTGCTAAAATGTGCTAAAGCGTGCTAAAGTGTGCTAATACGTGCTACAATGTTCTAAAATGAGCTAATACGTGCAAACATTTTCTAAAATGTGCTAAATCAGAATCAGAAAGAGTTTATTGCCATTGTCAATGAACAAAATTCAAAAACGTAGGAACTTGTTATCTCGCGCGTTAAGGTGCAACATAAAAACATGCTAATACGTGCTACAATGTTCTAAAATGAGTAATACTGCTAATACGGCTAAAACGATGCTAATATGTGTTAAAACGTTGCTATACGTGCTACAATGTTTTAAAATGAGCTAAAACGTGCTAATACGGGCTAAAACGTGCTAATACGTGTTAAAAATGCTAATACGTACGTAAAACGTGCTAATACGAGCCTGTTAATGTCCTGGTTGAAGGTCGAGTGTCGCACAAAGCGCAAACAGACTGAAAATAACCACAAAAGTCACGACAGTTGCAAATTTTATTTTATTGTGGCGCTGCTTGCCCGCGCGTCTCAGGAGCAGCACGAGCGCGAACCCGCCGGCCGTCGTGATGGAGACGAGATCGCCGGATTTTTTTTTACCAAAGATTGTCCCGAGCGCGGCGCCGGTTTGGGCCGGACGCCGCCCCGAGCATCAGGAGTCTCCACTTCCAGAACGATCCAATCAGAGCTGTTTGTTTGTTCAGAGCCGGATCTGTTTTTAAGACGTTTAAGACCTAGTTTCGGTCGACAGTGAACAAATGTCAAAGTGACTCGTTTGATAAAACCTGGCTAAGACTGAGCAGTTTGTCGTTTACTTCCCGATGGTACATTTTGAGTTCACACTAGAAACCGTGTTGTTGAGCGGGACAAAACTCCTCTGACGTCAAGGGAAATGATCAAAGACATGAAAACGCCTTTATTTTGTCCAAAAAGTGTTTCTTGCGTTTAATTTGTGTCAAATGTTGTATAAGATTCTGAGTTTCACAGTTTGACGAGAGGTTTGTGGAGGATTTTACACAAACAGCTGCTGTTTGGTTTCACACTGTTATTCTATTTACAACAGGTTTTATCCCACAAAACTAAGTCTAATGTTGAGATAAAACGAGATGTGTTTTAAACCTGTGCGAAGTACAACTGAGAACAACCGTTTAGTGCAGGGCTATTCAACATAAGGTCCGGCCGGGGCATACATACAACATGGTAGGGTTAGGGTTAGGTTAGGTTATACATACAAAATGTATATATATATATATATATATATATATATATATATATATATATATATAGTATATTTTGGATGTTATTTCTCATATTTCTTCCGAAAATCCAATCTGTCTGTAGTTACTTTATTGTTGTAACTCAATTAACTGAAATAGTGTTGGGATATTGTGTGCGACCCACAATGTAGTTACAGCCGTGTCACGTGCACCCCCGTTGGCTCGCGCGCTGTGCACCTGGCTTGTGCACGCGTGTTGACCTCCGGCGCGTTGTGCACCCCCGGCGCGTTGTTGCACCTCCGGCGCGTTGTGCACCCCCGGCGCGTCGTGCACCTCCGGCGCGTCGTGCACCTCGCGCGTCGTGCACCTCGGCGTGTTGTGCACCTCCAGTCCAGAGGCCCTGGCCCTCTGAAAAATGTGGCCCTGGAAAGTTGCCCTGGTTTCGTGCTTCGCTCATTCATTCCACAGAAATCTGTGCCGTTTCTTAGTTCTCCATTTTGTTTATTTATTTTTTCTTCTTCTCATTTGTTTTGACATGAACGAACCATGTGTTTCTCTCGGTTGGTTAAGCCGCCTGTCAATCACGGCCATTGTAACTCGGGGCGACGAAAGCGGCTCCAGGCCCAAACGTCTTCGCAAAGTGTCGTTAAAAAGCATTTCTCTACCTGCGTCCCGTGAAATCCAACCCTGACTTCTGAGTATCCATTATACGCGTTGCGTTTGAGTACCGTGTCGTTGGAAAGTCTTTAACTCGAAATAAACCCAAACGTTTCAGGTCAAACTGACACATGAGCGGCGCTTATTAAACCGTGTAATTAGCCAAGACTCTGTCATCAAGACCATTTAGAAACACTTGTATCCGTGAGGAAGAGGTGTGGGAGGAGAGGAGGGTGGAGGAGGAGGGACATAACGCAACGGCCGTGACCACCAACAGGGCAGCACTGAGGAGGAGACAAAGAAGAGATATTCGTGTTTCCAAACGGTCCAGCATCAAGAACGCTGTATAAATAATCCCACGTGTCACAAAGGGAGGAAGAGAAGCGCTGAGTGATGCGATTATCTGAACAACCCAGGGAATTTCATGCGGAGAGGAGAGAGGAGAGGAGGCAAGAGGAGAGGAGGAGGAGGAGGAGGAGGAGGAGGAGGCTGGGGGCGCATTCAATTAACCACGAAAATAAATCATCCAAAACGAGCTGGGAGACTTGCTTTGCTAATCGGTTCGGGTGTGCTTTGGGAGACGATCTTTTGTCATTTTTATCTCGATGTTCGACACGGTGGCAGAGTGGTTAGCGGTCTGTCGTCGGGAGGTTGCGAGTCGGACCCTTGTCGCCTTTTCACACAAACCAGAGGATCATTTGCAACGCCGGCCGCCGCGTTGCCACTTTTTGTCGAGTCGCAGCCAAAAAAACTTGGAAATGCAATATAGATTAATGTAGAGAAAAGATGTGTGTTCATCTGAGTCGTCAACAGGGAAACGTGGCTTTGGCCCTCAACTGGGATATGACATCATCACAGTCGAGAATCCGAAAAAGACCAATGGATGTCTCGGGTCATTCGGGTACTTTTGGGCTAGCACTAAACGCAATATTGATACTGGCGACTCAGTATTCAGTTATTCGATCCCAAAGTCCGATCGTTGTAAGACAAACGGGGAGAAAGAGATCTCCAGGTCATTTGTTTGAATCTCTCGGGATTTAATTCATATATTCACCCACTTCTCCGTCCGTGGCTGCTGTGTCGCCAGTATTTTGGAGCAACACTAAAACATTTTAACAATTTGTATCTCCTGACGACCTGTTAACACTGTTTTCCCCCAAAAGGAGGCGGCACAGGAAGTGACATGATTGGAGACATCCAAACCACCACTTTTGGAAGTTGTTGTAAACGTTTAACGCATTCTTGATTTGTGCCGACGTTTAGACTGAACCCTGTCTGAGAGTTCAGGAGGTTTCTAAGGGTTCAGGAGGTCTTTGAGTGTCCATTAGGTGTCTGTGAGTGTCCAGGAGGTCTTTGAGTGTTCAGGAGGTCTTTGAGTGTCCAGGAGGTGTCTGTGAATGTTCAGGAGGTCTTTGAGAGTTCAGGAGGTGTATGTGAGTGTCCATTAGGTGTCTGTGAGTGTCCAGGAGGTCTTTGAGGGTTCAGGAGGTCTTTGAGTGTCCAGGAGGTGTCTGAGTGGTCCAGAGAGGTGTCTGAGGGTTCAGGGGGTTCTGTGGTGTCCAGGGAGATCTTCTGAGTGTCAGGAGGTCTGAAGGTCAGGGGTCTCTCTGTCTGGGCTGTCACTCAGAAGGAGGTTGTGGGGTTCACCCTCTTCCCCAGTGTTTGGCTGCTTGTGCTCTGTGCTCCAGTGGCAGAGTGGTTTGCCCGTGCCTCCCTCCTCCGCCGCACATCCAAGAATCACCCAGAGACTCTTTACTTAGCGACATTAGCTTTTACTGCGGCGGCTCTGGGACGGTTAAGCGCTGGATGGAGCCATAAAAAGCCTGTCTAATGGGCACTTGGAGCGGGCTAATCGCCGCCGCGCCCCTGGTTCCTGCTCCAGATTGAATGTTGAATACAGAGGTTTTCACGTGGAGCAGGCGCCACGCTGGGACACTTCATTAAACCTGTGCTGATTCAGGGGCCGTGCTGATTCTGTCAGATAGACGTTTTTTGGACAGGAACGTCGGAGGAGAAGGTCATGCATGAGAACGCCCGGATTTACTAAATATGAAGACGTTGCTAACACGATCAGTTGAGCGGCCGAAGCGTTCTGGAGCTGAGATACCCGAGTTTAAACCGCGAAAAGAGGCTGTCCCAAACCGTTTGACACCGATCGAGCAGGTATTTGTGGAGAAAACGTAGACAAATCTGTAGAAAATGACAGGAAGTGACATCACAGCAGGGACGTTTCTCATTCCAGTCAAAGTTTATGCAGAATTTACACCAATAAACTACTTTTTTGTCGCTCTAAGCATGAATTCAACAAAATAAAGTCCCTCTCATGTTTTTGTATTTGTCAAATAACATTTGATGAGTTTTTTCCCGGTGGTTGCTGGGTAATTTCCTGCTGTGAAGTCATCAATTAGAAACAGGAAGTGAAATTAAAAACCTAAAAAATGTACTATTCTGTGATGATATTTTACTTTTTTTTTTTGCAAAATTCAAAACAGATTTATCTTCACTGCATTTTAGTTCAACGAATCGTCCGACCTGTAGGGGGCGCTTTAAACGCTTGCTTCATCTAGTCACGCTTTGAAAACCAGATGAAATGTTTGAATCCAATAAAAAGACAGTTCAAATGCGACGTTCGCTTCGTTCGATCGCTCATTAGCGTGGAATCGGTAAGCTAATCGCGTTATACCCAAACTGTAGCTTAATATCGTTACTCAAAACAAAGCGCTTGGCCCCACCTCCGCGTGCTAACGTGAAATGCCTCGACTGATGTTCACAGTAAAAGTGCCGCTTTGCCTTTACGCGCCCAAAACGGAGAAAAACAGTCGTGTGAAACGGCTTTAACAAATGCTAACCGCCGACGCGACATTACCGGTGCCCAACTTGTCATGTCATTTGCCTAATAGACAGTAATATCCAAATATTCGTTTGCCTTCCATTGAGAGAAGGCAATTAAATGTGATGTTACTGTAACGGAGACGTCTCACTCGGCGCCAGACACGGCAGTCGGCGGCTACACGTGTCCGCGCCTGTTCCTCGTTAAGAGCAGCCGGGAATTCCCGTTCGGCGAATGGTGCGACCTTTAGAAAGCCACACGCCGCGCTAATACCTGCCGCGCGTTCATCGTGGCAGAGTGGTTACCTGTCTCCCGCGCTCGCACAGAGGATTTGCGGTTTCGTTAGATCTGTTCACGTTGGAGACCTTTGGCACAAATCAAGTCTAAATCGTACCTGAATGATACTTTTAATACTGAGCCGAGCTCAGCGACAAAAACACGTTAAGTTTGTGTGCGTGTGAGGAGGCGTGGCTAAAGCTGGGCGTGCACAGGACAGTTTTGCCTCATGTCTTTGCCTTGTGTGCAAAGCCTCGACACCGCGTTTGAACCTCTCTTTATGGAATCATGTCAGACGCATTCTGACCTGGAAACATCACATTTGGACAAACAGGAAACAGCTGTTGCCTAACGCGCCTTTCCTAGCTTTGTGTTGCTAAGGCTCCACATATAAGTTAGCATCAGTGGAAACACGGCGCTTTAGCACGAGATTACGTTGTGTTTTTGTCACTTTGTGTTGCAGTTTGTCACTTCTAGTAGAATTTATTTGGTTTATAGTTGCTTTTTTTGTCACCTTTTGGTCACTTTTGGTCACTTTTGGTCGCTGATAGTCACAGTTGTGTTTTGTCACGTTCAGTCATGTTTTTGTTGCTTGTCGTAACGGTTTGTCTCGTTAAGTCGCTTCATGTCACATTTTTGTAGCTTTTTTGTCATGTTTTTGCCTTGTTTTGTTGCCGTTTTGAAGCTGTTTTCATCAAGTTTCAGTCATTTTCAGTCCAGTTTTTTGTGGCTTTTATTGTTCGGTGACAAGTGATTCCTTTGCGTTTCTCTGCTTTTTGACGCCTTGTTTTGGCCTGAGTCTGCGTTCTCTCTGATCCGATCATCTGGCTGTGGCGTGGAGCTCCTCCTCCTGAGCTAAAGTCCACCTGGAGGGCCAGACCGCTTTGGAAGCTAGAACCTGTGGAGAACACTTCGACGCCAAAACGAGTGTGTCCAAAAGTGGTTGAACATTTTAATCATCTGTAACTTGGTGTCTCTCGAGAACCTCTGCGGCCGCTCCCGGTTCTTCCCCGTTTTACTCCACCCGAGCGCCCTCGAAACCTCACCGTGAATATTAACACCTGGGTTCGGCGCGTGGCTGCGATCAGAGCCGGTTATCGATCGGGAAGTACGTTTAATAGGAATGGAGGAATCGAGCGGTTATTACCAGCCACGGGTCCAGAGGGAGAAGAGGCCATCGATTGGTCCGGCTCGCGGAGAAACGGCGGCGCCAAAGACACGCGTGCATACAGAACGCAGCTGGAGGTTTAGCTAAAGCGTGATGATTAAAACAAACAAGAAGTCTTAATCAGGTTTTGGGGTTTTTTTTTGGCTTGTGATTTCTGAACCACTCACTTAATCAAACTATGGAGATTTTGAATCATGTTCTAGTGTTCTGCCCTCATCAAAAGCATATTGTGCTTTGTTTCATTCACACACGCTCCACCTGCTGATGTCATGAGGTGGCGCTCTCCTTCTGCAGAATGTGCTTCGTGATGGATGTTCAAAAGCACTCGTGTTCTGATCATCTTCATGGCTCAAACTGGCTTCGCTACTGAAGATTTGGTACGATTGAAACTCTGTGTGGAGTTTGCATGTTCTGCCATGTGTGTTTTCCTCCATCAGTGTACAAACATACTATGAACATACAATAATCCTGAGCTGTCACTTCTGACTTGGAACCATGGTCCTGCTCCTCACAGTTTGGGCCTCAGCAGAAGAGGAGAAACGCATCAATTACGTGAAACAGAACATTCACGCTTCTCAGCTGATGATGGTCACAAGCTCCCCGCTGATTCGTTTGTCGCCGGCCGGTAAACGGGCCAATCCCATTGGGCCCACAGGCCCGGGACCTGGAACAACCAATCACTAGAGCAGCATTGTGGTTTAAGCAGAAGTCAAAACAAACATGGCGGCGCCGGCGGCCGCACTTCGGCCTTTTTAGGACAAATACAGAACGATTTGCGTGCTTTTCTCAACTCTGGGATTTAAAAACTATTTCGATTGTTTCCTTCTTCTTCTGCTGTTGTGACGCTTCGACCCAATCAGAGTGCTTTTGGCGAGAGGCGTCAGACTGACAATGTGAAGAAACTCAGAGTGAGACTGGTAAGCGTAAATCAGTCCTCTGATTTCCTAACCTAGAATGTGAATGGTTTTCACTCAAGTCACTTTTGTTGGCCGCTTGTTCTCCCATGGAGACGTTATTAATTTGCCTGCACTTCCCACATTAAACACGTCGAAACTTGCATCTAATCAATCACAGGTGATTTTATTGGCTCAAATTACCTTGTAAAACATGGATTCTCACTGCGAGTGAGTTGCCTGGAGACCGTGGAACATTCTAGGAAAAGCAATGCCCTCTCCACGAAGACGAGCAGAAAAGTGACATAGAGCACCTTTAAGTGAATGTAATTGGAACGAAACAATAAATAAATAAATGGCCAAATGCAGTATTTTCCCAGAATAGAAACACTGAACCAAAGCTGCAGCAGCTCCGCCACGCGGCTGGCATCGCCCGCAGCTCCGCCACGCGACTGGCACCACCGCGGCTCCGCCACGCGGCTGGCATCGCCTGGTGTTTCACCGTGGCTCCGCCATGCGGCTGGCATCGCCCCCGGCTCCGCCACGCGGCTGGCATCGCCCGCAGCTCCGCCACGCGACTGGCACCACCGCGGCTCCGCCATGCGGCTGGCATCGCCTGGTGTTTCACCGCGGCTCCGCCATGCGGCTGGCATCGCCCGCGGCTCCGCCACGCGGCTGGCACCACCTCGCGGCTGGCACCACCTCGTGTTTTACCGCGGCTCCGCCACGCGGCTGGCATCGCCCGCGGCTCCGCCACGCGGCTGGCATCGCCCGCGGCTCCGCCACGCGGCTGGCATCGCCCGCGGCTCCGCCACGCGGCTGGCACCGCCTCGTGTTTTACCGTGGCTTCGCCATGCGGCTGGCATCGGCCGCGGCTCCGCCACGCGGCTGGCACCGCCTCGTGTTTTACCTTGGAACATTAAGTTAGGAGTTACACGCTGTACAATGTCCCACACAGTCGTACTTGGCTTCAGTTGTTGTTAACGCTCATAATTCAGCCTCTTCGCTCTTCGCTTCACACAGACACCGAGAGTCTTCCCCATCAATACGACTCCACCCACGCACTCTAAATATAGGCCTTCCCACACTTCCTCCTCTGCTCCTCTCGCTCCTCGTTTCAGTGTCTTCGTGCGGCTGCAGTGAAACGGAGCAAAGGATCATGGGCGACGTGGTTCCCTCTGCCTTTGGGCCGCGCAAACAAAACATTCTGAGCGCTTTGTTGTCTGAAAACAAAGGGTCGCGGTTCATATCTCTGCCGTTACCGGGCCTTTTTCCACGGTCAAAAACGCCTTTTTATTTAACTGTGTCACGGCGGTTTCAAAAAGCGCTGGGGAATCGTTCAATCGCACACTTGTAATTGCTCCCAAATCCTTGAACCTTTCCTGCAGATCAGTCCAGCGGTTTCACCCGTTTTCCTCAGTTGTTTCTTCGCCCTCGCAAACGTCTCCGAGGTTGGCGGACTTGACGAAGAGTCCTGTTGGTTCGGTCCGTTTGTCGGGTTTGTGGCGGAGGCGACCCGTTTTGCTTTCGTCCACTTCAGCCCTGGTGAAGCTCGTATTTTAGAGTCTAAGTCAGAACATAAAGTCAGAATAAATAATAAATCTCGTGCGTTCTAAAATGTGAACTCCACCTAAACGCGCATTCACAAACGCGTAAGATAAAGGTCACATTTATGCAGCGCGTTTACATCATAGGAAGCACTCACTTATCCCAGTTTAGCCTTTTCGGCCCATCATTTTCACTTCCTTATCCGCATCGCGGGAAAATTCCATAACTGTTTCCTAGCAACCGTGTTCGCCAAGAGGAGTTTTGGCTCGGTGTAACAAGACAAAAAGAAAAAAACAGCCTTAATTCCATTGTGGAAAACTCGCAGGGAGCCGCAGCGGCATCAGACTTTCTGCGCGACGCGCTGAACTGACAAAAAGCCAACGCGGTTCCGAGCGCACAGGCGGAGTTTTAGAGTTCAGAGCACCAGGCGGTTATTTTAGAGTTCTGCGCACCAGGCGGATTTTAGAGTTTGCGCACCAGGCGGATTTTAGAGGTTCAGCCGCACACAGGCGGATTTTAGAGTTCAGAACGCACCAGGCGGATTTTAGAGTTCAGCGCACCAGGCGGATTTTTAGAGTTCAGCGCACCAGGCGGATTTTAGAGTTCAGAGCACCAGGCGTATTTTAGAGTTCAGAACGCACCCAAGGCGGATTTTAGAGTTCTGCGCACCAGGCGGATTTTAGAGTTCAGAGCACCAGGCAGATTTTAGAGTTCAGAGGCACCAGGGGATTTTAGAGGTTCTGCGCACCAGGCGGATAATTTTTAGAGTTCTGCGCACCAGGCGGATTTTAGAGTTCTCGCACGCAGGCGGAATTTTAGAGTTCAGAGCACCAGCGGATTTTAAGATTCAGCGCACCAGGCGGATTTTTAGAGTTCAGCGCACCAGGCGGATTTTAGAGTTCTGCGCACAGGCGTATTTTAGAGTTCAGCGCACCAGGCGGATTTTAGAGTTCTGCGCACCAGGCGGATTTTAGAGTTCAGAGCACCAGGCAGATTTTAGAGTTCAGAGCACAGGTGGATTTTAGAGTTCGCGCACTCAGGCGGATTTTAGAGTTCTGCGCACCAGGCGGATTTTAGAGTTCAGAGCACCAGGCGGATTTTAGAGTTCAGAGCACCAGGCGATTTTAGAGTTCTGCGCACCAGGCGGATTTTAGAGTTCTGGAGCACCAGGCGGCATTTTAGAGTTCTGCGCACCAGGCGGATTTTAAGTTCAGCGCACCAGGCCGGATTTTAGAGTTCAGAGCACCAGGCGGATTTAGAGTTCAGAGCAACAGGCGGATTTTTAGAGTTCAGAGCCACCAGGCGGATTTTAGAGTTCGCGCACCATTTAGAGTTCTGCGCACCAGGCGGACTTTAGAGTTCTGCATTAGTAAGACTTAGAGCTTTCTTTTGTTCGAGAGTTGTGTGTTTTTTTTACTGCTCAAACAAATGGTGCGATTAATGAAGTCGTCCTGCGTCTGGCATTTTAAAAACATACGAGACAAGGACTTTATTCTGTTGAATCAAGGTTTAAAGCAGCGCTATTCAACATAAGGCCTGGGGGCCAAATCAGGCCCTCCAAGTGGTTGAATTGGGCCCACGAGCCATTTTACAAATATTGAAAAACAAAATGATAAAATCTCGTTTATTTGTTTCATTCTGTGTTAGCACGAGTTTGGATTTGGTTTGGTCTTGGTTTGGTCCTGGTTTGGTCTTGGTTTGGTCTTGGTTTGGTCTTGGTTTGGTCCTTGTTTGGTCTTGGTTTGGTCCTTGTTTGGTCTTGGTTCGGTCTTGGTTTGGTCTTGGTTTGGTCTTGGTTTGGTCCTTGTTTGGTCTTGGTTTGGTCCTTGTTTCATTCTGCTTTAGCCCTGTTTTGTTTCCGGGTTAGTCCTGGTTCAGTAACTGGATGGTCCTAGTCTAGTCCTAGTTTAATTCTGGTTCAGAATGTTGGTAAAACCTTTTGAATGTTATTTCCCACAAAAATCAGAAGCACTTGTATCGTATTAACCACTTCATTTATTGAAACGGTGTTGTGGATACTTTGTTCGTGTGGTGCAGCTCCGGCCCAGAAGCCTTCCCGAACTGGCACGTGATTGGTGTAAAACTCGAATGCAGGTTTAATCCCTCCAAATAAAGTCAAAACGTGCCAAACACACTTTAATGCAGAGTAATGGTGCGGGTAAACCTTGGACATTCCCCGCTCTGGACCGGCTCCGTTACCGTATCCGTCCCAGACTCCAGCGCTTTCCTTGAAGGCGCCGCTTTAAACGCTCTCCTTCGCTCGAGTCTTTCCTCTTTTCCTCCTCAAGAAATTTAAGAAAACTGGCAATTAGCGGCGCGTCGTCCTCCTCGCCTGAACGCCGGCCTCGGAGACGCGGCGCCGGAGTGCCGTTTCCGCCCATCGGCCTTCTAATTGTGCCCAGTTTGACGTTCCTATGGCGCCGTCCTCTGAGGGCCAATTAGAGGCCGGACATGAAAACACCTGTGCGGGCGAGCCGTGGGCGCGCCGCGAAGTGGGATTCGGTTTGCTTTTGTTGTCAGACGGGCAGAGACGAGGGACAGACCTGGGTTTACCCAAAAGCTTCCACAAATGTGCCCTAAACACGGCGACGGCTGCAGACGTAAGGCCCGGGGGCCAGATCAGGCCCGCCAAACGATCTGATCCGGCCCACGACCCGCCCTCCAATAAGCAAATGTGAATATTCAAACTTTTTTTTCGTGTTTTCTGGTTCAATTCTGGGTTAGTTCTAGATTAAACCTGGTCTGGTGCTGGCGCAGTCCTTACTTAATTCTGCTTTACACCTGGTTTGATTCTGGGTCTTGGTTCAGACCTGGTTCGTAGTTTATCCGGCCCACAGGTCACGGCCCCCCAAGAAATCTGGCGCTCAGGAAAATAACTTTGAATAGCCCTGATGTAGACCCTTTAAAATGCATCATGAGAACGTTCTAAATCCAAGTCAGATTTTCAATAATTAACGGACTTCAGATCAAAATGCTAATTGTTTTAAGTGTTAAAACTTAAATTGTGTTAAAACAATTAAAACTAAGAGAAGAAATGACAGTTTGTTCACTTTTCTATCGCAAACAATGAAAAAAGCACTAAATTCTAGCCTCAAAATTGTGTTTGAGCTTCACATAAAGTAGAACGTAAGGTAAAGTCTGTAATATGTCTGTAGATAAAAGGAAAGAACCAGTGCAGGTTCGTATTTGCCCAGTAAAACCTAAAAATCAGGATTTTACGTTCACATTTTTAAATAACTGCAGTCTTTGCAATTTGCGAGCGTTTCAAATTGATTGGATTGCAATATCTTGGTTGGATAAATACAGAGAACGGCGCTCGTCAGGGCTGAAACGCAAAAACACAATCATAATCCTGTTTCCCTCGAAAACTCACACGGAAAGACCTTTTATCACAAAGATTATTCACGCAAAATGTCCAAAAAGAATCAACTCTTTGTCATTTTCACCAATAAACTCACTTTGTCCATGAATGTTCTCTCTCCAGAAGCTTCAGTCACAGATTTACACCTTCATTTGGTCCAAAATGTATTTAAAAAGTCTCAAAATAATCCAAAATAACCCTGTGACTGTTGAAAGCTAGAATCAAAGTGTGTCGCAGCTCGTGAATGATGTGGGGACGTCACATGACCCTGGTACTCCGAACGTGGCCTTACAAGTGCGTGTTTACTGCAGTGAGTGGGCTAACGCTGACGCTAGGTGTCTGAACGCGGCGTTAGCCTCCGATGCTAACGCGTCAGAAAGCAGCAGCACATGTTGTTTTGAGCCGGCTCCAAATGTCAGCGTTGGTGCTCAGGACGACCGCTTTCACACCTTCAGCCGCACAAACTCTGCTGTCGTTCGTTTTGCAGCCGAGCGCGTACGAGAAGGTGTCGCTAACACACTGTGCGCGCGCACACACGACACGACATGTTGACAGAAAATCACACAACATCCAAGTGAAAGAACTCAGAGGGCAAAGTTTAGTTGTTAATGTGGTTCTGTTTGTTTGGAGTTGAGCTTCATTTAAGCGGGTTAAAGGGTTCTTCAGGTTCTTCGATGCTGACGCCTCTACAGGCCGCTGAGCAGTACTGCAGGAAGCTCGGCTCTTCTTCTCCTGCAGCTGCTCGGTCTGTGGGCGCGTTCAGAGGCCCGTTCATGCTCCGCCCTCTAACATGAGCTTTCAGAACCAGAGCGGACGGCAGCTCGTGTTAGAGCTCTGCACATGTGCTCAGAAACCCGAACCGATTGCTTCTTTTCGCTCGTGGCGCGTTTGGAGAAAAAAACCCGTTCAATTTGCTTTGCTGTATGTCTGTCAGACCTCGCTTTGGGGGCGAGTTCTGTTTTTCCTGCTCGTTTTGCATATTCCTCCTGCAGACACAAACGGGCCGAGCAATTTAAAGGGCAAATTGAACAAATTAGAAAACAAATGTTGCTGTCTGACTTCTGCTGCTCTCGTCTCTCTTCTTTGTCTTCTTTGTCGTTTTGCACAAATAAAGACTATATATGGTCATGCTTTCCTTTCACTTAGGAGGAAAAGGTATGGAAGCCCTGAAAGGCAAATGAAAAAAAAAAAAAGCACATTAGTCACGATCCTTTTTAAGTCCAATTCGACATAATAATGCAGCATGTTCTTTTTTATTTCTTTTTTAAACTCCAGTTTGATTGAAAATTGTCTCATCGAGAAACAAAAAATCAAAACTGTCTGATTGAAAAAAAATATCAATAATAATTGGCTGACCAAAAAAGAAAAACATTTTTTTTTCCTTTTTTTTCCTCTTTGCTGTTGATGAAGTGGTAAATAAGAAAGAAAACAGTCTGATGGAAAAAAAGTAATAAAACAAATGCCAGTGAATGTGGCACTGGACTCGCTCTCTCTCGCTCGCTCGCTCGCTCGGCCAATTTGGGTTCGTATCCTGACGTTTGTGTTTTTTTTCTCTTTCCTGCTCAAACAGAGGGGAAAACATGTATTATCTCAGAAAATGGATCGTGTGAATGTGTTTTTCCTTTTCCTTTTCTTCGCTTGCCTCTCAGGGCTTCTGCGATAAAAGTGAAGAGGAGAATACTGGGATTAACCTCCGGAATATCACACCATCTGAAAACCACACGTGCGCGATGTCAGGTTTAAACACATTTACAGGATTTGTTTGTTTAATAGTTGAATATGAGGATGACACTTTTGATACAGGAAACAAGAAGAAGAAACCATGTTGCAAGCTATAAATGTTAATATTTAAAATGAGGAGTGAAAGAAAAGCGGACTTTTTTACATTGGAAATACAAAATGATTGGTTATATTTTGATTTAAGGACTTTAAACCATTTGGACTTTGATCTGATCTCAGTTATTTGTGAGAAAAGCCCCTCCCACAAACTGGTGCCCCTCAAATCACAAACTGGTGCCCCTCAAATCACAAACTGGTGCCCGTCCACACAAGCTGGTGCCCCTCCCCACAAACTGGTGCCCCTCAAATCACAAACTGGTGCCCCTCCACACAAACTGGTGCCCCTCAAATCTTAAAAGGGTGCCCTTCAAATCACAAACTGGTGCCCCCCCACAAACTGGTCCCATCAACACACAAACCGGTGCCCCTCCACACAAACTGGTGCCACACAAACCGGTGCCCCTCTTCACAAACTGGTGCCCTCAAATCACAAACTGGTGCCTTAGAAACTGGTACCCTCCACACAATCTGGTTCCCTCCATACAAACTGGTGCCCCTCCACACAAACTGGTGCCCTCCACACAAACTGGTGCCCCTCCACACAAACTGGTGCCTTAGAAACTGGTGCCCTCCACACAAACTGGTGCTTAGAAACTGGTGCCCCTCCATACAAAGTGGTGCCCCTCCCTACAAACTGGTGGCCCTCAAATCACAAACTGGTGCCCTCCACACAAACTGGTGCCTTAGAAACTGGTGCCTTAGAAACTGTGCCCCTCACACACAAGCTGGTGCCCCTCCCCACAAACTGGTGCCCCTCAAATCACAAACTGGTGCCCCTCCACACAAGCTGGTGCCCTCCCATACAAACTGGTGCCCTCCCCACAAACTGGTGCCCCTCAAATCAACAAACTGGTGCCCCTCCACACAAACTGGTGCCTTACAAACTGGTGCCCTCCACACAAACTGGTGCCATACAAACTGGTGCCCTCCACACAAACTGGTGCGATACAAACTGGTGCCCTCCATACAAACTGGTGCCCCTCCACACAAACTGGTGCCCCTCGACATGCCACGCGAGCACAAAGCACGCTCTGATCTGCAGCGTGAGCGACGACGCAGCTCCTCATTAAGACGACTCCTGCAGCTCAGCGCGCTCTGGCTCCGAACAACGGGCTCTAGAACATTCGTGTGTGAGAAATAAGCCTGAGACGGCCATCGCGGCTCCGCCTCCGTCGTTAAGGCACGCCGTACACGCTAATGCTACGTGAGCTCGAGTCACCAAAAGGCTGCACAGAACATGTTTTTATCTGATTTCTCAGCACAGTATTTGTTCTGTTTTTGATTTCTTCAGATTACGTTGCATTCAGTTGAATTATTCTATAAGTTTTTCTTTCCTGACTTTCAAGGGCAGTGTTCGTTTGCTTTTAATCAACATTTTATTGATTTAAATGTTCTGTCTGGCTTTGGTTTGTCTTAATTTATTCTTGCCAAAAAGTCTTAAAATATCTTAACATTTTGGCTTAAGGCCCCCTGCGTTTCCCCCCCTCACGGGCCCTTCAGAAACGAGCTGAAAAGTTGAAATAAAAAGGACAGAAATGGGAGTTTGCTGAATGGTTTCGGATGTGAAATACACGTCGAACTCATTAGTCAGAGGGATTATTGCTGGATTAGAAGAACACGCCTTAAACCAAGTGTCGACGGACCCCCTGTTCGGCGCGGCGATGGGGGCAGATGTGTGTTTGTGACGGTACAAAAAGGCTTCATTTTTAGAAATCGAGGCATTTGGCACATTTCTGAAGACGAGGCGCGGCCCGTTGTACGGCCACGTTCTGTTGAAGAGCATTTAGCCCTGAATGACACTCACATTCACGGAGTGATTTTAAAAGCGTCTGAGAAGGCTTTTCTCTGTGGAGGTGTGAAAGTGTTCCGGCTCTGCGGTCAACACGCATTAACCCTCTCCTTCCTCTGCTCGGGTGGTCCGGGAATGAAAGCGGCAGGATTTCAGTGCAGACCTGTTTCTTAAAGGAGACATTACGCCTTTTTTTTTCTCTTTTTTTTTTCTCACGCGCTTCGTCTTGAACTGCAGCGTCATTTTGCATTCTGAACACAAGACTCGACCAAAACGTAATAGAAATGACTGGTAGAACTGATAAGCCCGCCCTCTTCACAGTGAACAAACCCCTCTCCACAGTGATAAAACCCCGCTCTTCTAGTGATGAACCACCCGCCTCTCCACAGTGATAACCCCACCTCTCACAGTGATAAAGCCCCCTTCCACAGAGATAAACCCGCTCTCCACAGTGATAAGGCCCCGCCTCTCACAGTGATAAACTCCGCCTCTCCACAGTGATAAACCCCGCCTCTCCACAGTGATAAGCCCCGCCTCTCCACAGTGATAAACCCCGCCTCTCCACAGTGATAAAACCCGCCTCTCCACAGTGATAAACCCCGCCCTCTTCATAGTGATAAAACCCCGCCTCTTCATAGTGATAATCCCCGCCTCTCCACAGTGATAAATCCCGCCTTTTCCCACTGATAAGCCCCGCCTGTCCACAGTGATAAGCCCCACCTCTTCATAGTGATAAACCTCGCCTCTCCACAGTGATAAGCCCCGCCTCTTCATAGTGATAAACCCGCCTCTTCAAGTGATAAACCCGCCTCTCCACAGTGATAAACCCCGCCTCTTCATCAGTGATAAACCCCGCCTCTCCACAGTGATAAACCCACCTCTCCACGTTAAACCCGCCTCCAAGTGATAAACCCCGGCTCTTCACAGTGATAAACCCGCCTCTCCACAGTGAACTCCGCCTCTCCACAGTGATAAACTCCTCCGAACCTCTCCACAGTGATAAACCCCGCCTCTCCACAGTGATAACCCCGCGCTCTTCACAGTGATAAAAACCCCGCCTCTTCACAGTGATAAACCCCGCTCTCCACAGTGATAAACCCCGCCTCTCCACAGTGATAAACCCCGCCTCTCCACAGTGATAAACCCCGCCTCTTCACAGTGATAATTCTGACATTTATGAACTTTAAACGATTCGTTCTGTGTCTTTTATTTTTCCGATCATCTCAACTAAATGAAGGGATGTGGGCGGGGATAGGGGAAGGTGGAATCGGCCTCAGCCACAGCCTCGGTTACAGGGGCCAATAGGCCAATCCAAATACTACGTTGAGTAAAACCTCGCTCACAAACTCTTCATTGTTCATTTTCTTCGATGTTCATCTTTTGGCGCCGTCAGAACAGCAGACGGTGAAGTGCCACTGGGCCGGACCGCCCCAAGCGCAGTCGCCCAGGGCGCCGCCTACAGGTTTCACGGGTGAAATAAAACACTTGTAGACGGCGCTCAGAAAGTGTCGTTTCACGGAAAACTGCTGCTTTCACGAGGCGCTCTTTGGGGGGAAACGGGAGCTTTAGCCGGACTATCGAAATGTGAAGTGACATCGTCTGTAATTGTAATGACACCTGCTCGGTCGCGCCCGGTGAAACCCAAATGTCAGAGGGGAAAAAGGCCACGCGGCGTTGGCTCCGAGCACGCCATTCGCACTCACGTGTCCGGGCTTTATTAAAGTGGCTTTTTCTCTCCTCGTTCTCGGCCCTGACCCTCCAGAACCTGCTCCGATCCATACTCCTCTGATCAATAAGCAATCTGATGATAATTACTGTGAGGCGCACCGACGCGGCAATGCAGCAGGGGGCGGCGTCACGCATGGTTTGGGAAGAGATGTCCATTCGGCGCCGATTCAAAGCGACTCGGAATCGGACTTGTTGTTTGTCTTGGAGTGGCTTTGACCTGGTTCTTAGTTTTGGAGCCAGAAAACCTAAACAACTGCTTCCTTTTGTCAAACAATGTAGAAATGAGAAAAAGAAAGAAAAAAAACCTTTCTTTGATGTAAAACGTTCGCAAAGGCTTTCGAACATCTCCACCAGTCACATGACGTCCCGGGCCTCATCACAGCTCAAATCCTCAGTCCTGACCAGACCCAACCATACTGGATTTGTCCCCAGCCGCTGCTCTTACGAGGGATGTCAGGATTACTTTACTTTACTTTACTTTAACCCCTGCGACGAGCTCGCCACTGTCCAGGTTGTGTACCCCCGCCTAAGGCCCCAAAGTCACTGGGATAGGCTCCAGTCACCACCGACCCCTAACAGGAACAAGCGGTAGAAAACGAATGAATGAATTATTTTTAAAAAATATATATAATTATCATTTAAAAATCTATATATTTTTTAATTTAATGTCATTTTATTTTGACTGGACTGGACTTGGATTTAAACTGAACTTAATTTAAACTTAAATTTAAACTTAACATAAACTTAACTTAATTTAAACTTAACTTAAACTTAACTTAACTTAAACTTAAACTTAATTTAAACTTAATTTAAACTTAACTTAATTCAAATTTAACTCAATTTAATTTAAACTTAATTTAAACTTTACTTAATTTAAACTTAACTGAAACTTGACTTAATTTAAACATAATTTAATTTAAACTTAACTGAAACTTGACTTAATTTAAACTTAATTTAAACGTAACTTCATTTAACCTTAATTTAAACTTGACTTAATTTTAAACATAATTTAATTCAAACTGAACTGAAACTTGACTTAATTTAAACATAATTTAATTTAAACTTAATTTAAACGTAACTTCATTTAACCTTAATTTTAAACATAATTTAATTAAACTTAATAAACTTGACTTAATTTAAACTTACATTTATAAACGTAACTTCATTTAACCTTAATTAAAACTTGACTCTAATTTACAACCCATAATTTTAATTCTCAAACTGAACGAAACTTGACGTTAATTTACAACAGTGAATTTAATTTTAAACTTAATTCAACGTACTGATTACCTTTTAACTAACTTAATTTAAACTTAACCTCTAATTTAAACGTAACTTCATTTAACCTTAAATTTAAACTTTACTTAATTTAAACTTGAAACATAAACTTAACTTTAAACATAATTATCATTAACTGAATTTTAAACTTGACTTAATTTTAACATAATTTAATTTAAACTTAACTTAAACTTGACTTCAAAATTTAAACATAACTTAATTTCAAACTGAATTTAAACTTGACTTAATTTTAAACATAATTTAATTTAACTTAACTTTAAACTGACTAAGTTAAACATAACTTAACTTTAAACTATAAACTGCTAATTAAACTATAGATTTAATTACTTTAACATAATTTAATTATAAATTAACTTAAACTTGACTTAATTCAAACTGAACTGAAACTTGACTTGAAGCACCGGAACACAGCGAGATGAGGCGTCCGGACCCACAACCTCCTGAGAGCTCTTACATTGTGCGTTTAGGGTGTGGTGTTCGTCCCTCATCTAAGACACGGCAAGTAAACGTCAAGTCAAAGTATTTGGGCAAACTGCAGCTCCAGCGTGGATCGGATTTATCATTTCAAGTGAATGTTCAGGACAAAACATGAAAAAAAAGCAGAAACATCTGGTGTTTTCAAAGGAAAGACACACAACATCATTTGAAGGAACGGCACAAAGACACACAAATGTCCAGGTCCTTCCACCCACATGAAAGCCTTTGTCCTTTGTAGATTTACTCTCAGTGAGAACTAAAGAGCATCACCTTTATCTCCGAGAAGAAGTGCCCCGTCTGAAACATCTTCAAACACCTGGATAACACACATGTCCGTGGGCTTTGAGGACAGACGCGGTGAAGGTCGGCCGTTATGAAGGAATCATCCGTAGCTTGATCAATAAACCATAATTATAGAGAACGAGGAGGAGGCGAGGGGGGGCAGAGGCTGTGATAGAAAGGCAGCCGGATACGTGTGCACTGATTGTTACGGAGAAAAAAGCCGTTTTCCTCACCCTTGACTCTCCCAGAACCTGTTCATCCAGAGGTTTCACTAAACTTCAACAGTCAAAGAGCAGAAGTTTGTGCTGCAGGTTTCACCACGAGGCATTTGAAAACCCTCGTTTTTACCTCAGAATCAAGCATTTTGAGGCAAAAAGTGGAGTTTGTTTTGTTTTGTTTTGTTCCTTTGGGTGAGAAAAAGAAGTGCAATGAAATCAAGTCTGTAGGATTCTACTATGAGCCGGAGGCGGTAAATAAACTAGTGCCTCTCACAGTACACTTTCTGCTACTCTGTCACACTTCCACGCGTCTTTCCGTTTCTTTTTCCAGCTCTGGTCCAGCTACATGTGTCTCATGCTCGTCTAAGATCCAGCTCTGGTCCCAGGCTCTAGGTCCAGCTCTGGTCCACGTCTTGGTCCCAAGCTCTGGTCCAGCTCTGGTCCAGCTCTGGTCAGCTCTGGTCTAGACCCACTCTGGTCCAGCTCTGGTCCAGCTCTGGTCCAGCTCTGGTCCAGCTCTGGCCCAGCTCTGGTCCAGCTCTGGTCCAGCTCTTGTCCAGGTCAGTCCAGCTCTGGTCCAGCTCTGGTCCAGCTCTGGCTCTGGTCCAGTCTGGCCCAGCTCTGGTCCACTCTGGTCCAGCTCTTGGTCCATGGTCTAGTCCAGCTCTGGTCAGCTCGGTCCAGCTCTGTCCAGCCTCTGGTCCAGCTCTGTCCAGCTCTGGTCCTAAGCTCTGGTCCAGCTCTGGTCCAGCTCTGGTCCAGCTCTGGTCCAGCTCTGGTCCAGCTCTGGTCCAGCTCTGGTCCAGCTCTGGTCCAGCTCTGGTCCAGCTCTGGTCCAGCTCTGGTCCAGCTCTTGTCCAGCTCTGGTCCATCCAGCTCTGGTCCAGCTCTGGTCCAGCTCTCCAGCTCTGTCCAGCTCTGGTCCAGCTCTTTGGTCAGCTCTGGCCCAGCTCTGCCCAGCTCTGGTCAGCTCTTGTCCAGCTCTTGTCCAGCTCT
>BJKM01001381.1:0-47819 GCA_015082035.1 Chaenogobius annularis | reverse complement strand
GTCTTCATTTGGAAATGGACAAATTGAAGATACATTTGACCCAATGGGGAGTGTGGGTGAGGGTTAGGGTTAGCCTCAGGGAAAAAAACAATTGTCCACTCCTGACTTGAGCTCTAGCCACAGCTGCACTACAACTTTAAACATAACTGTAAACTTTGTACATAGAAATGCCTATTTTTATTTTTATTGTATAGTAATTTTAAATTGTTTCCTAATGCCCTTTTTTGATTGAATATATGTTGTTTATCATTACTCAGTGTTTTATGTTGCACCTTAAGGCCGAGACAAGTTCCTACGTTTTTGAATTTTGTTCATTGACAATGGCAATAAACTCTTTCTGATTCTGATTCTTCTGCCCGGGGCAGATTGTCCTGGTTTAGACCTGGTTTATGATGGCTCTGGCGTTATAGGCTTCAGTGATGGAACAAGACCTTCAGCCGCAGCTGTTTATGGACCAGATCTTTAATCAAACATTGTTGTGCGGTTAGCCTGTTAGCCTGTTAGCCTGTTAGCTCGTACCTGGATCACACTCTCCTCGAAGCTTCCCCACGCTCGGCGCTGCTTTTCCCGGGGCCCGTGGACATGTCTGCGGCTTTGCTTCACGTACACAAGCGGCTCAAACCCAACCAAAACACATACAAAACCCATACAAACCCCGTCCTCCAGGGTCCGACTCGGGTTTGGTTTGTTTTGGATCTGCTCTCACGTCACGTCATAACGTCACGGAGAACGACGTGGCGCGGAAGTGGCGCGTCTTTGTCTTTTCGTAACCCTAACCCTATGAATATAGAAAGTATACAACCCTAACCCTATGAATATAGAAAGTATACAACTAACCCTATACAACTAACCCTATGAACCTAGAAAGTATACAACCCTAACCCTATGAACCTAGAAAGTATACAACCCTAACCCTATGAATATAGAAAGTATACAACCCTAAAATAGAAAGTATACAATAACCCCTATACTAACCCTATGAACCTAGAAAGTATACAACCCTAACCCTATGAACCTAGAAAGTATACAACCCTAACCCTATGAATATAGAAAGTATACCCAACCTAGAAAGAACCTAGAAAGTATACAACCCCTCTAACCCTAATGAACCTGAAAGTATATAATCCTCAGAAGAGTAGCAAAAGAGAGTCACAGAAGAGTAGCTAGAGACACAGGAGTAGCTAAAGAGTCACAGAAGAGTAGCTAAAGAGTCACAGAAGAGTAGCTAAAGAGTCACAGAAGAGTAGCTAAAGAGTCACAGAAGAGTAGCTAAAGAGTCACAGAAGAGTAGCTAAAGAGTCACAGAAGAGTAGCTAAAGAGTCAGAAGAGTAGCTGAAGAGAGAATCACAGAAGAGTAGCTCTGAAAACAAATATATTTTGCTTTTTTAGTTTTTATTCAGTAAAACACATTCAACAGACATTCTAGAAAATAAAACATTATGATGATGTAGACTCTAACCAGGTCCAAACAGGTTTAAACCACATCCAACTGGGTCCAGACCAGCTCTAAACAACGTCTAAAACCAGGTTTAAACCAGGTCCAAACCAGGGGCAGACCAGTCAGTGTAGAAGCAGAAGGCACTTAAAGCTCTTTTGTCCTGTGTAATTTTTTTGTTTTGTTTTTAATCTATTTCTTTATTGAGAAGGGAAAGTGCATATACAAATTACTTCTTTACTGGGCACCAGGAGAGATTACCAGAAGATCTGGGCACCAGGAGAGATCTGGGCACCAGGAGAGATCTGGGCACCAGGAGAGATCTGGGCACCAGGAGAGATCTTGGCAGCCGATGTTATAGTTCATTTAAAAAAATGGTCTTATAATGACCAGACATCCAACAGTTCTGTGACATCTTCTTCACTGATGGACGGCCACACAAGAAAAAGCTGAATCAGTAGTTAGTTTCTTGGTCCACTAGAGTCTCCAAACCAGGTCCAGTTCTGTTCCAGTCTCTGTAGACCAGGTCAGGTCCAGTTCTGTTCCAGTCTCTGTAGACCAGGTCCAGATCTGGTCCAGGTATCAGTAAACTGGGTTTCTGATGTGGTTGATCTGGACTTTGTAAATGTCGGTGATTAAACTTCCGGGCCAAATAAATCCCCAACATCTGCAACACAAAAGTTAGGTTAAACCTGGTTTAGTCCTGGTTCAGACTTGGGTTAGTCCTGGTTCTGACCTGTAACACTGACACGATGACAAACACTAAAGCCACAGAGTAAGGTTTCCTGGAAGCCAACGCCGAGATACAGCTCGAGTATGGATCTGCATCGACCAATCAGACTGCAGAGAGAGGAGACGGGGAGGGATCAGAGAAAGGAGCCATCAGACTGCAGAGAGAGAGAGGGGCGGGGCTAAGGGGGCGACAACAGGCATGTTTAAGCAGAGCACGGCATGTGATTTCTCAGTTTGAGTCAGGGCCGAATATGTGTCAAATTTAAATCTGCACATGCTCAGAAGCTTCTGATGCTGGTCTGTTACTACGGCAACACATACAAACTACATCTAACCTGCTGTACATATCTTTTATCTTCAAACATGCTTATTTTGAAGGTAAATATGAGCACAAACACAACATTTTAACTGAATAAACCTAAACTAAAACTGACAGAACATTTTCAACTGTTTCTGACTTTTGAAATCATGAAAATATAGTCTAGCTAACGACGAACATGAGGGACTCAAACTGGGAATGGACAAGGCGGGTGAAGTTCAGCCTGGGTCAGGGGTCAAAGGTCACTGACCTTTACACTTTTGCGGACGTCGTATCCACACTGAGAGTTGACCACAGACTCCTGCAGAACACAAGTGTTTGTAGTAAGGCCAGTTCAAAGTCTTTAGCGCTTTAGACCACTCTGAGGTGGTCCCGTCGCTCCCGGAGTGCTCCTAATTTTTTTATTTTGCTCTTCGGTCATAAACAGACAAATTGAGAGTATCCAGAAAATCATTTATATATATATATATATATATATATATATATATATATATATATATATATTTATAATATTAATATTATATACTTTTGTATAACTATTTTAACGTTTACAATTAGATTAACAGATAAATGCAACATTTAATATAGATATATAATATACATTTAGTAACGTGTCATTACTGCGACACAAGATATTTAAGATTACTTTAGTCATGTAAATGTGGTGACTAGGTATTACATTACAACAGCAGAACACGACTTACCGCCGGGTCGCACGCAGCAGGAGAAGGGAATCCACAGCGCTCTCTGGAGTTGTTTGTGGCATTACAGGAGAAATAAGGATTGTGCTCCCAGTCGTCAGGACCCTGAGCGCCACAGCACCAAGACTGAAAACAAGATATATACAGTTTTAAAGAGAGGGGAAAGAGGGGAGCGAGGGGGGCGAAGCGGGGGGAAAGAGGGGGAGGGGAGCGAGGGGGGAGGGGGGAAAGAGGGGAGCGAGGGGGGAGAGGGGGAGGGGGGGGGGAAAGAGGGGAGCGAGGGGGGAAGAGGGGGAAAGAGGGAGCGAGGGGGGAGGGGGAAAGAGGGGAGCGGGAGGGGGGGAGGGGGGAGGGGGAAAGGAGGGAGGGAGGGGGGAAAGAGGGGGGGAGGGGGGCGAGGGGGGAAAGAGGGGAGCGAGGGGGAAGAGGGGAGGAAAGAGAGGAGCGGAGGGGGGAGGGGGGAAAGAGGGGAGCGAGGGGAGGGGAGCGAGAGGGGAAAGAGGGGAAGCGAGGCGGGAGGGGGAAAGAGGGGAGCGAGGGGGGAGGGGGAAAGAGGGGGAGCGAGAGGGGGAGGGGGGGAAAGAGGGGAGCGAGGGGGGGAGGGGGAAAAGAGGGGAGCGAGGGGGGGGGGGGAAAGAGGAAAGGGGGGGAAAGAGGGGAGCGAGAGGAAGAGGGGGAAAGAGGGGAGCGAGGGGGGAAGAGGGGAGCGAGGGGGGGAGGGGGAAGAGGGGGAAAGAGGGGAGCGAGGGAGGGGGGGGAAAGGGGAAAGAGGGGGGAGGGGGGAAAGAGGGGAGCGAGGGGGAAGAGGGGAGCGAGGGGGGAAGGAGGGGGAGGAATGAGGGGAAGGAGGGGGAGGGGGAAGAGGGGGGGAAAGAGGGGAGCAAGCAAAAAAGAAAGCAAATACACCAAAGCCCCTCTCCCAAGGTCCAAAAATGGAGGGGATCGGCCCGGGGGCCTGTCTGGGTCCAGATACTTCAGGGGTGTGCAGAGTTTACTGAACATCATCACATTTAGTGGGTCACTGGAGCGTAGGCTCTGATTGGTTGCTGAACCACGTCGGCCGCTAAACAGTTCAGCTCTGTCCGACTGAGTCGACGCGCGTTCACACAGGACTTTGAATGTAAACGGGGCGTTTGGACGCCACGGCCTGAACCAAACCCACACATTCATCCCTCTAACCCTTTTATGTGTTGGGGACTTGGCCACGGGGGTCCTTCTCCGCACCACCCACCAAAAATCTCTCTATGTTTGAGAACCAGTGCACTAGAATGCACGTCTGACTCAAGCGCCCGGTTCTTAGAGATCTAAAGAACTGCAGTTACTTCCGGGGTCTCAGAGAGGGGTCTCAGAGCCGGTCTCAGAGCGGTCTGTAAATACCCCCCGCTCCAAGTCTGTGAGGGTTAGGGTCACTCACAGTGGATTAGGGTCACTCACGGTGGATTAGGGTCACTCACGGTATTGGGTCACTCACGTGGGTGGGTTAAGGTCACTCACGGTGGGTTAGGGTTAGGGTCACTCACGGTGGTTAGGTTAGGTCACTCACGGTTTGGGTTAGGGTCACTCACGGTGGGTTAGGGTCACTACGGTCACTCACGGTGGGTTAGGGTTAGGGTCACTCACGGTGGGTTAGAGTCACTCACAGTGGTGGGTTAAGGTCACTCACAGTGGGTGGGTTAAGGTCACTCAGTGGGTGGTAAGGTCACTCAGTGGGTTAGGGTTAGGGTCACTCACGGTGGGTTAGGGTTAGGTCACTCACGGTGGGTTAGGGTCACTCACGGGTTGGGTTAGGTCACTCACGGTGGGTTTAGGGTCACTCACGGTGGGTTAGGGTCACTCACGGTGGGTTAGGGTCACTCACGGTGGGTTAGGGTCACGGTGGGTTAGGGTCACTCACGGTGGGTGCCAGGACCGTGTAATTAAGCGCTGGCTGTATTTTACGCTCATTAACAAAACTGTTTCATTCGACTTATGAATATTGTCAGAACAACTCAAGTTCATTTCTTCCATTAGCTCTGACCACATCTGAGACGCTTAGTGACCAACATGGCACTTTTACCCAGAGACCAGAGGAAGAGAGCAGAGCAAGAGCAGAGCAAGAGCAGAGCAAGAGCAGAGGAAGTGCAGAGGAAGTGCAGAGGAAGTGCAGAGCAAGAGGAGAGGGAAAGGAGCAGAGGAAGGGCAGAGCAAGACCAGAGGAAGAGGCAGAGGAAGTGGCAGAGGAAGACAGGGAAGACAGGGGAAGACCAGGGGAAGACCAGGGGAAGACCAGGGGAAGACCAAAGAGGCCAGACCAAAGAGGCCAGACTCGCTCTCAAGCCCGGCCGGAGTACTTCAAGCCCTGGTGGAGTTATAAAGATTGAAAAGAGGGGAGTAGAGTTCATACTGAGGTCTGCAGAGAGTCGATGAGGTTCTGAAGGTCGATGTCATCTCGGTATGCTCGAATGTTGTTCATGAAGAAAGTCTGAATCCACTCAAACACTTGACTCTGAAAGACCAAGACCAGGACCACAGCCAGGACTTCAAGCACGAAGATCAGACCCACCATGGATGAGAACTAGACCAGGAGAAGACCGTGTTAGACCAGAGGAAAACCAGAGAAAGACCGGAGGAAGCCTCGAGAAAGACCAGAGAAAGACCAGAGAAAGACCAGAGAAAGACTAGAGGAAGTCCAGAGAAAGACCAGAGAAAGACCAGAGAAAGACCAGAGAAAGACTAGAGGAAGTCCAGAAGAAGTCCAGGGTAAGACCAGAGGAAGCCAGGGTAAGACCAGAGGAAGAGCAGAGGAAGTCCAGAGGAAGCCCAGAGAAAGACCAGAAGAAGACCAGAGGAAGTCCAGGGTATGACCAGAGAAAGACCAGAGAAAGACCAGTGAAAGTCCAGAGGAAGTCCAGAGGAAGTCCAGAGGAAGACCAGAGGAAGACCAGAAGAAGACAAGAAGAAGACCAGGGTAAGACCAGAGGAAGTCCAGGGTATGACCAGAGAAAGACCAGTGAAAGCTTAGTGAAAGTCCAGAGGAAGACCAGAGGAAGTCCAGAGGAAGGCCAGAGGAAGACCAGAAGAAGACCAGGGTAAGACCAGAGGAAGTCAAGAGGAAGACCAGAAGAAGTCCAGAGGAAGACCAGAAGAAGACCAGGGTAAGACCAGGGTAAGACCAGGGTAAGACCAGAGGAAGACCAGAGGAAGACCAGAGAAAGACCAGAGGAAGTCCAGTAGAAGGCCAGAGGAAGTCCAGAGGAAGCCCAGAGGAAGTCCAGGGTAAGACCAGAAGAAGACCAGGGTTAGACCAGAGGAAGTCCAGAGGAAGTCCAGAGAAAGACCAGAGGAAGTCCAGAGGAAGACCAGAGGAAGTCCAGGGTTAGACCAGAGGAAGACTAGAGAAAGACCAGAGAAAGACCAGAGAAAGACCAGAGAAAGACCAGAAAAAGACCAGAAGAGAACCAGGGTAAGACCAGGGTAAGACCAGGGTAAGACCAGAGGAAGACCAGAGGAAGGCCAGAGGAAGACCAGTTCTGAGCAGAACAGATGTCCTTTAAACCCACAGCTTTGAGCAGACACAGATTCTCCCTTAGAGACCCCACACAGCCGGCAAAGCCCAGGACAAACATGACGACTCCAGCCACGAGCAGCGCCCAGACCGGGTCAAAACCATGGATCCGGGTCAGAACACTCAGGTCCTGCAGCACGCCCTGAAAACAGAGACAAGTTCTGAGACTAAATCAAACACATACAAAAGGGTTCGGTTTAGCAGAGACAAGCAGCAGACATTCAGCAAAAACATGAGACAATGATTGAATAAACATCACGGCCGAGACAAACAGAGACTACAGCGCCCTCTGCTGGAGCCACAGCCAGGGACAAACAGAGAATACAGCAGGTCTTAAAGAGGGTCTAAAAGCAGGACTAAAGCAGGGTCTAAAGCAGGTCTAAATGCCAGGCTCTAATAGCAGAGGACTAAAGGAGCGACTAAAGCAGCTAAAGCAGGTCTAAAGCAGGGACTAAAGCAGGCTAAAGCAGGTCTAAAGCAGGTCTAAAGCAGGGACTAAAGCAGGTCTAAAGAGTCAAAAGCAGGGACTAAAGCAGGTCTAAAAGCAGGACTAAAGCAGGTCTAAAGCAGGTCTAAAGCAAGACTAAAGCAGTCTAAAGCAGGTCTAAAGCAGGACTAAAGCAGGTCTAAAGCAGGTCTAAAGTCAGGGACTAAAGCAGGTCTAAAGCAGGTTAAAGCCAGGTCTTAAAGCAGGACTAAAGAGGGTCTAAAGCAGGGCTAAAGCAGTCTAAAGCAGGTGACTAAAGCAGGTCAAAAGCAGTCAAAGCAGGGACTAAAGCAGGTTAAAGCAGGTCTAAAGCAGGACTTAAAGCAGGTATCTAAAGCAGGTCTAAAAGCAGGTCTAAAGCAGTCTAAAGCAGGTCTAAAGCGCGTCTAAAGAGGTCTAAAGGCGGTCTAAAGCAGGTCTAAGTCAGGAACCTAAAGCAGGCTAAAGCAGGTCTAAAGCAGGTCTAAAGCACGGTCTAAAGCAGGTCTAAAGCAGGTCTAAAGCAGGACTTGTAAAGCAGGACTAAGCAGCGTCTAAAGCAGGTTCAAAGGCGGTTCTAAAGCAGGTCTAAAGCAGGACTAAAGCAGGTCTAAAGCAGGTCTAAAGCAGGTCTAAAAGCAGGGGTCTAAAGCAGGACTAAAGGCAGGTCTTAAAGCAGAACTAAAGCAGGTCCTTTAAAGCACAGATAAAGCAGGGCTAAAGCAGGTCCTAAAAGCAGGTCTAAAGCAGGTTCTAAAACAGCAGTCTAAAGCAGGATAAAGACAGGACTAAAGCAGGTCTAAAGCAGGACTAAGCAGGACTAAAGCAGGACTAAAGCAGGTCTAAGCAGGTCTAAAAGCAGGTCTAAAGCAGGACTAAAGCAGGGACTAAACAGGGACTAAAGGCAGCGTCTAAAGCAGGGTTCTAAAGCAGGTCCTTGAAAGCACGTCTAAAGCAGGTCTAAAGCAGGACTTAAAGCAGGTCTATAGCAGGGTCTAAAGCAAGGAACTAAAGCAGGTTCTAAAGCAGGACTAAAGCAGGCTAAAGCAGGTTCTAAAGCAGGTCTAAAAGCAGGACTAAGCAGATCTAAAGCAGACTAAATCAGGACTAAAGCAGACTAAAGCAGGACTAAAAGGCCAGGTCCTAAAAGCAGTGTCTAAAAGCGGACTAAAGCAGGTCTTAAAGCAGTCTAAAGCAGGTCTAAAGCAGTCTAAAGCAGGACTAAAGCGGAAAGACTAAAAGCAGGTCTAAAGCAGGTCTAAGCAGGACTAAAGGCAGGTCTAAAGCAGTCTAAAGCAGTCTAAAGCAGGTTCTAAAGCAGGTCTAAAGCAGGACTAAAGCAGGTCTAAAGAGGACCTAAACGCAGGTCTAAGCAGGTCTAAAGCAGGTCTAAAGCAGGGTCTAAATGCAGGTCTAAAGCAGGGACTAAAGCAGTCGCAAAAGGGCAGACTAAGCAGGACTAAAGCAGTCTAAGAAGGTCTAAAGCAGGACTAAAGAGGTCTAAAAGCAGGTCTTAAAGCAGGACTAAAGCAGCGTCTTAAAGCTAGCAGCTAAAGCACTAAAGCAGGACTAAAGCAGGTCTAAAGCAGGTCTAAAGCAGGAGGTAGCAGGACTAAAGCAGGTCTAAAGCAGGACTAAAGCAGGTCTAAAGCAGGACTAAAGCAGGGCTTAAAGCAGGTCTAAAGCAGGTCTAAAGCAGGACTAAAGCAGCAGGTCGATAAAGCAGGTCTAAAGCAGTCTAAAGCAGGACTAAAGCAGGTCTTAAAGCAGGCTAAAGCAGGGTCTAAAGCAGGTCTAAAGCAGGACTAAAGCAGGTCTAAAGCAGGACTAAAGCAGGTTCAGCTAAAGCAGGTCTTAAAGCAGGTCTAAAGCAGGTCTAAAGCAGGTCTAGAGAAAGCAGGTCTAAAGCAGGACTTAAAGCAGGACTAAAGCAGGTCTAAAGCAGGTCTAAAGCAGGTCTAAAGGCTAAAAGACTAAAGCAGGACTAAAGCAGGACTAAAGCAGGTCTAAAGCAGGTCTAAAGCAGGACTAAAGCAGTTCTAAAGCAGGTTCTAAAGCAGGACTAAAGCCAGGTCTAAAGCAGGACTAAAGCAGGACTTAAAGCAGACTAAAGCAGTCTAAAGCGGTACCTTCTCGCTCCAGGCCCAGAGTCCTGCTGCGAATGAGCGCTGCTCCCCAGGAACACTGAAAAAAAACAACAGACGGTCAGTGTGACTTGTGAGAGGAAATATTATATATGATATTATATATTATAATATGATTATATATTATCACTTCGCCCAAATCAAAGTGTGAGGTTAGGGTCAGGGTCAACCGGGTTAGGGTTAGACTAACCCTAAGAGGTTAGGGTTTTATGATCCTCCAGTTTGTGTTTCAGTGTTTAATAGATGTTTATAATGACACACAAAGACTGATGACTGACCCAGAAGATGATGTTGTACCTGAAACATGAGGTATTTTGTAACAACAGCTGACCTCCGCATGTTCTCATATCGTAATAGTACATCTGAACACAAGAGGAGGAAACGGTCAACATGGGTCAGGGAGAGCAGGAAGAGAAACATCTGCAACACGAGAGGGGGAACATCTGCAACACGAGAAGCAACACGAAGAGGAGGGACATCTGCAAGAAGAGATAGCAACACGAGAGGAGGAACATCTGGCAACACGAGAGGAGGAACATCTGCAACAGAAAGCCACCACGAGAGAGGAACATCTGAACCGAGAGAGGAACATTGCAACACGAGGGAACACGCAACACGAGAGAGGAACATCTGCAACACGGAGAGGAGGAAACATCTGCAACACAAAGAGAGCAACAAGAGAGAGGAGGAACATCTGCCAACACGAAGAGGAGGAAACATCTGCAACACAAGAGGCAACACTAGAGAGAACATCTGCAACACTGAGCAAGAGGAACATTCTGCAACAGATGAAGCAACACGCAGATTGAGGAACATCTGCAACACGAGAGGAGGAACATCTGCAACACGACGAGGGAGGAACATCTGCAACACGAGAAGCAACACGAGAGAGGAACATCTGCAACGAGAGGAGAACATCTGCAACACAAGAGGCAACAACGAGAGGAGGAACATCTGCAATACACGAGAGGGAGGAACATCTGCAACACAAGAGCAACACGAGAGGAGGAACATCTGCAAAGCACGAGAAGAGGAACATCTGCAACACGAAGAGCAACACGAGAGGAGAACATCTGCAACACTGAGAGGAGGAACATTCTGCAACACGAGAAGCAACACGAGAGGAGCAACATCTGAAACACGAGGAGGAAACATCTGCAACACGAGAGGAGGAACATCTGCAACACGAGAGGAGGAACATCTGCAACCGTGCAACAGAGGAGAGGAAACTCTGCACACTGAGACGGGAGCAAACACGAGAGGAGGAACATTGCAACACGGCAACGATGGGGAACTCTTTGCAACACGAGAGGCAACACGAAGAGGAGGAGGAACATCTGCAACACGAGAGGAGGAACATCTGCAACACGAGAGGAGGAACATCTGCAACACGAGAGAGAGAGAACATCTGCAACACGAGAGGAGGAACATCTGCAACACGAGAGAGGAACATCTGCAACACGAGAGGAGGAACATCTGCACAACACGAGGACAACACGAGAGGAGGAACATCTGCAACACGAGAGGAGGAACATCTGCAACACGAGGGAACATCTGCAACACGAGAGGAGGAACATCTGCAACACGAGGACAACACGAGAGGAACATCTGCAACACGAGAGGCAACACGAGAGGAACATTTGATGAGCCTAACCCTGACCCTGATGACCCTGACACACACTACAAAGAGAAGCTTCTTCTGACTTTGAAGGACTTTTGGACTGTATTCTGTCGCTCTACATACACGGAAAATGGCGTTAATTTGGCAGAATTTAAGCGATACACACTTTAAGTAATTGCTTACTTCAACCATTAAACATCCAAATCAGTTTGAAGTGTTTGATTACAAAGGACTGAGGAGTCACTGTTTACACTGAGCTAATGCTAATGCTAATGCTAACGGGGCTAACTGGGGCTAACGGCGCGGCTAACCGTCCTCCCGATTGTTCTGGTGCGTTGAACCTCATCTGTGTCCCGTTCTCACTCTTACCTGTGTCCCGCAGCGGAACCGAACTCCGAGAAAACACAAAAAAACAACAAACAAACTAAAAAAACAAAGAAAAACTAAACAAAACAGCTGCTTCCGCTCGAGCTCTTCCGCCTTCACACTTCCGCTTTTCACATTTCACAACACGTCTTTTTTTTCAATAAAAAATAAAATTTACAACATGGAAAGAGCTGATCAAACTAAACAAAGAGGTTCAAATCTTAAACTGCTCGGCTTTTGATCAAGGTTTTGGACCAAATAGAACTGACCTGAGACTCAAGGTCTGGATTACAAAAGGTCTAAAGGTTTTTCACCAGATTGTGAAAGAGAATCACATGAAAAGCTTTGAAATGTTGAAAGAATCCTTTAACTTGGAGAAACAGGACTTTTATAGGTTTTTACAAATAAGGAGTTTTTATAACCAAGACATGAAACAAAGTCCTGACCATTGAAACCCTCTGAGATGTTTATCAAGGATTATGAAGCAGAATTTTCAAGGGGAATAAGATCTGAATTACATCAGTGCATTTCTAATCTGGACAAATACTAAATATATTAAAACAAATGTGAAAGAGAAGGTCATGTTGTTTTGACCGCTGAAGAGTGGGAAAGTGTTCATCCCAGTGGGAGGAGCTCAAAGTCACATGTTTGGAGAGACGTTTCTTCATAACTCCAAGTCAAAGTGCTCATTATTCGCCGGGAAATGCAACTGTGGGAGAAACAGCGCCACCAGGAGGCAAACCACTCTCAGAATCAGAATCAGAAAGAGTTTATTGCCTTTGTCAATCAACAAAATTCACAAACATAGGAACTTGTCTCGGCCTTAAGGTGCAACATAGAACACTGAGCAATAATAAAACAACATACGTGTTCTGGGACTGTCCTGTCACTCACAAACATGTGACTGAAGTTCACAGCGCTCTGCAGACTATTTTTGACATTTCCCTCTGAACTTTAGAACTCTGTACTTGGGCCTCAGAACTCCTGCCCGTGGACACAAGACATGGATACCTTTGGATTGTACTTTTGGAGTAGGAAAAAAGGCCATTACAAAGAAATGGATGATACAAACATCACCAACGATCAAGGACTGGACTGAGAGAGGGACAGACATCAGGCAAATGGAGAAGATGACATTCAGACTCAAGTTGGAAATGGATAAATTTGACCGACTTTGGACCAAATGGGACTTTTATTTTAATTGAAATGTGCCATGATTGTGTTTCTTTTGATGTTTAGTTGATGTCTATTTCCCTATTTCAATGTTCGCTTTCTGGTCACGTTGTTTTCTATTCATTTATTGACTTTTAAAGAAAAAAAGAACAGTGTTATAATTACGTTCACCTTTAAGTCAGAACAGCCGGGTCTCGCGATGTGTGGCCAAGGTCTCGCGGGACTTGTCTGTGTCTGTCTGAAATCTCGCGGTGTTAGGGCGCGTGCTGCAGCTCAGAGGCGGAGTCGGAAGCTGAGTGCAGTCTGCAGTTGGTCCTGGTTTAGTCCTGGTTAGTCCTGGTTTAGTCCCGGTTTAGTGCTAGTCCAGACCTGGCCTAGACCCGGTCCCGACCCGGGTGAGTCCGGTCCAAGCGCGTTCACAGCGGTGGGACTGAGCAACGCTCGTGCACGCGCAGCGCTCGTGTCCGCTGTCGGCGCGCGCTCGCGGCTCGGCGGGAAACAACAGGCCTCAGTCACGCGCACGGGGCTGGGTCACGCGCACGATGGACGGCTCTTTAGGTGAGTCCTGCACACGCACACACCGACGCACGCGCCCGGACCGCTGTGGGTTTCCACGTGTCACCCCCAGGCCACGCCCCCCGCGCGTCTGTCGCCCAGGCGCGTGCGTGAGGCAGACAAAGGCACCGGAAGTGGTCCAGACTGCTTCCGGTCGTTCTGAGCCTGGTTTGGACCTGGTTTAGTCCTGGTTTAGACCTGGTTTAGACCTGGTTTAGACCTGGTTTGGACCTGGTTTAGACCTGGTTTGGACCTGGTTTAGACCTGGTTTGGACCTGGTTGGGACCTGATTTAGATCTGGTTTAGATCTGGTTTGGTCCTGATTTAGACCTGATTTACAGATTACACACAGCTCCATAATATACAGTACTATTACTACAGTACTATTACTACAGTACTATTACTACAGTACTATCGCCACAGCACTATCGCCACAGTACTATTACCACAGTACTATTGCCACAGCACTATTAAAACAGCACTATTACCACAGCACTATCGCCACAGTACTATCGCCACAGTACTATCGCCACAGTACTATCGCCACAGCACTATTGCCACAGTACTATTGCCACAGTACTATTGCCAAAGTACTATTACTACGGTACCATCTCTACAGTACTATCGCCACAGTACTATCGCCACAGTGACAATTTGTATACTATTACATTGTACTATTATTACTGCGACATCTATTTACCACAGTACCTATGTAGTTCACACCACGGCACTTTTTGCTACAGTACCATCTCTAGCAGTACTACTACTACAGTAATTTTTACCACAGTATTATCGCCATAGTACTATTATGAGACAGTAATACTACAGTACTACATACAGTACCTTTACTACGAGTAGTACTCGTTTTTTGTTCGTAAATTGCGAGTCTGCCGTGCTCTTTGCGTTTGTCTGCGTGCTTGCTTTGCGTTGTCCTGCGTCCTCTTTGCGTGTCTGCGTGCTCTTTGCGTGTCTGCGTCTCTTTGCGTGTCTGCGTGCTCTTTTGCGTGTCTGCGTGCTCTTTGCATGTCGTGTCTGCGTGTTCTTATTGCGTGTCTTGCGTGCTCTTTGCGTGTGTGTGTTCTTTGGCGTGTCTGCGTGCTCTGCGTGTCTGCGTGCTCTGCGTGTCTGCGTGCTCTTTGGCGTGTGTGTGGTTCTTTGCGTGTCTGCGTGCTCTGCGTGTCTGCGTGTTCTTTTGCAGTGTCTGGCGTGCTCTGCGTGTCTGCGTGTTCTTTTGTGTGTCTGCGTGCTCTGCGTGTCTGCGTGTTCTTTGCGTGTCTTCATACTCTTTGCGTATCTGCGTGTTTCTTTGTGTGTCTGCGTGCTCTGTCGTGTTCTTTGCGTGTCTTTCATGCTCTTTGCGTATCTGGCGTGCTCTTTGTGATGTGTCTGCGTGTCTTTTGGCGTGTCTTCAGTCTTTTGCGTGTCTGCGTGTTCTTTGCGTGTCTTCATGCTCTTTTTGCGTGTCTGCGTGTTCTTTGGGGGCGTGTCTGCGGTGGTTCTTTGCGTGTCTGCCGGTGTTCTTCGTGCGTGTCTTCATGCTCTTTGCGTGTTCTGCGTGTTCTTTTGCATGTCCCTGCGTGTTCTTTTGCGTGTCTGCGTGTCATTGCGTGTGTGTGGTTCTTTGCGTGTTCTGCGTGTCTGCGTGCTCAGCGTGTTCTTGGCGTGTTCTTTGTGTGTCTGCTGTGCCTCTGGCGTGTCTGCGTGTTCTTTTGGCCGTGTCTTCATGCTCTTTGTGTGTCTGCGTGCTCTTTGTGTGTCTGCATTGCTCTTTGCGTGTCCTGCGTGTTCTTTGCGTGTCTGCGTGTTCTTTGCGTATCTGGCGTGTTCTTTGGCGTGTCTGCGTGTTCTTTTTTAAGACCTGCTTTAGCAGATTACCATATCAGCTCCATAATTAATAGCAGTACTATTACTAACAGTACTATTAACTACAGTACTATTACTACAGTACTATTACTACAGTACTACTCGCCACAAGTACTATGCCACAGTACTTATTACCACAGTACTAATTACACAGTACTACGCCAACAGCACTATCGCACAGTACTATTAGCACAGTACTATTGCCACAGCACTATTAAAAGCAGCACTATTACCACAGCACTAACTGTCACACGTAACTATCGTCACAGTACTAAACTCGTCACAGTACTATCGTCACAGTACATGTCACAGTACTATAAGCCACAGCACTATTGCCACAGTACTATTGCCACAGTTACTATTGTCAAAGTACTATGCTAAAGGCTACTATAAATGCCATCAAGTACTATTGCTCAAGCCTATGTCACAGTACTATCGTCACAGTATATCGTCACAGTACTATCGCCACATGTACTATTCGCCACAGGTACTATAGCAAGCACTATGCCACAGCACTATCGTCACAGGTACTATCGTCACAGTACTATCGTTCACAGGTACTATCGCCAACAGTAACTCATAGCCACAGTAGCTATTGCGCTACAGCACCTCTAATCAGTCACACACTATCGCACATGTACTATCGCCACACAGTACTATCGTCACAGTACTATCGCCAGCAGTACTAATGAGCCCATCAGCACTCTTGCCATCAGTAATATTGCCACAGGTACTATTTGCCAAAGTACTATTTACTGTACGGTACCCGAGAATCTTCTACAGTACTATCGCGTACGGACCACAGTACTATCGCCAACAGTGCTTATTACGCATTGTACTATTACCATTGTACTATACTGAAGCACTATTACCACAGTAACTATCTAGTAATCACCAGACGCGCACTTTTTACTACAGTAACCATGCTCTACAGTACTACTACTACAGTTACTTTTACCGACAGTAAATTATCGCCATATCGTAACTATTATGAAACAGTAAATACTAACAGTAACTACATACAGTACCGTTTACTACAGTAAGTACATGGTTTTTTTCGTTCGTAAATTGCGATGTTCTGCGTGCTCTTTGTGTGTCTGCGTGCTCCTTTGCGTGTCTGCGTCTCTTTGCGTGTCTGCAGTGGCTCTTTGCGTGTCTGCGTCGCTCTTTGGCGTGTCTGCATGCTCTTAATGCGTGTCTGCGTGCTCTGTACTTTGCAATGTCTGCGTGTTTCTTTTTGCGTGTCTGCGCTGCTTTCTTTGCGTGTGTGTGTTCTTTGCGTGTCTGCGTGCTCTGCGTGTCTGCGTGCTTTTTGGCGTGTGTGTGTTTCTTGCGTGTTGCTGCGTGTCTGCGTGCTTCTGCGTGTTGCGGTGTTCTTTGCGTGTCTGCGTGCTCTGCGTGTCTGCGTGTTCTTTGTGTGTCTAGCGTGCTCTGCGTGTCTGTGTGTTCTTTGGCGTGTCTTCATACTGCTGCGTATCTGCGTGTTCTTTGTGTGTCTAGCGGTGCTCTGCGTGTGTTCTGCGTGCTCTGCGTGTCTGCGTGTTCTTTGCGTGTCTTCATGCTGCTTTGGCGTATCGTGCGTGTCTCTTTATGTGTGTCTGGCGTGCTCTTTGTGTGTCTTGCGTGCTCTGCGTGTTCTTTGCGTGTCTTCATGCTCTTTTGCGTATCTGCCGTGTTCTTTGTGTGTCTGCGTGCTCTTTGTGTGTCTGCGGTGCTCTGCGTGTTCTTTGCGTGTCTTCATGCTCTTTGCGTGTCTGCGTGTTCTTTGCGTGTCTGCGTGCTCTTGCGTGTCTGCGTGTTCTTTGTTGTCTGCTGTCTTTGCGTGTCTCAATGCTCTTTGCGTGTCTTCATGCGTGTCTTCATGCACGTGTTCGTGTTGCGTGTCTTCATGCAAATCTTTGCGTGTCTGCGTGTTCTTTGCATCTTTGCGTGTCTGCGTGTTGTCTTTGCGTGTCTTCGTGCTCTTTCCATGTCTGCGTGTTCTTTGCCTGTCTGCTCTCTCACCCGTGAAAAGAGCTCTTGTCCTTCAGGACCACAGCTCCTACAGACCTAGTTCCAGTTGTTTTAGCTTTCTGCAGAATTAGCCCTTTTTTTGGCTGAAAGTGTGAGCCGCCGCAGGAGCGAGGGAAATAAACGTGCTGTCAGCGCTGGATATGACCCATATCCATTGCTGGATGTTTGAGAAACAAAACTTTTGCAATGACGCAACTCAGGTTAGCTAAAACTAGGATCTTCACCCTATATAAACTGGGATAAGAAATTTTAAACTCAAAGCAGCGACCCAGCTGTAGCTTCTTTTTGAACACCAAGACTATTTATTAAAAGCTTGAAGATCAGAAAAACTTTCAGGGGAATAATTAATCTAAATTTCGCTGTCTTAAAGGCTTAGATAATTCGCACTGCTTGGACAGTCCATTCAACCTATATTTAAATTATGAATAAATAAATTGGGCGAAAAAGAAGTTGGTGTATATTCCTCATATCGTCAGGAAGGGTTCCTTTGTAGATTTACAAACAAGATTTCGTATTGTATCATCTATACAGAAACTGGGACTCGCATAGTTTTGAGCAGCTAGCTAGAATCTGCAGAAGACTGCTGAACAGAATGAACAGAGTTCTCACTCTCTTCATCTCCTGTTTCATGTCCGCCTGCACCATTCAGAATGGAGGGCTAAATTTCATGGCATATTCTCTGAGCTTGTGAGTTCGTAACAGAGAGTATATCTCTCCGGACTTGTGAACATCTTATTATCACGCTGAGGCTGGTCTTCACGCTGAAGTGAAGGTGGTCTCCCAAGCACCTCTCCTGATCTGGGAATATCTTTTCATTAAGGGCAAACATTCATTACCTACCCACATCTTTCCATCTCCGTTTGAGGGTTAGGTTTATAGGGTTTAAGGCTAACCCTATAAAACAAGCTCTAGATTTGTATGGTGAGCGAAAGAGCCCTCCGATCTGATCGGAGAGAGTGACCGGATATGCGTCCATGTCCTGACACCGATATGCAAAAGAAAGGGAAGTTTTTTAGTTTCACTTGAGACCCCCGATATTTTCTTCCTTTGTTATACCTAACGATACGTGCATGGATAGGAGGGCCCGAATTTATGAGGCTCTATCATCGATACTGATGATGAATCAGATCAGAGAGGCCGATGTTATGAGTTGCGCGATACTGATAGATCAGAGAGGCCGATAAGCTCTGATAAAAAAGCTTTATTAGGGGTTATTATATGTGTCCTCTTCTAAAGGCGCAGCTCAGACTAAACTAAATATCGGTCCGTGGAGGTATTTTCGTCTTTTTGCCGATACGTGAACTCTCCTTACTCTCTCTTTCTCTCATGTAGAGTGCAGATGCAAGGACGTGCACGATGAGGACAACTCGTGCGCACTAGCTGGCGTGTGTGTGCTCGTAAGCTGCAAGAGAGCGATGAGCACGTGCACGCTCGTGTGTGCGCGCTGTGGAGCATTGAGCGTGTGCGAGTTACACAGACGCACAGGAAGACGAAGGTAGCTGACACTAACATGTGCTCAACCGGCAGCGCTTGCCGATGTAGCATCCGTCGCCTCAACCAATCAGAGGACGAGAGCAAGAGGCAGAGGGCAGGACGAAAGGTACGTCAGCCAAAAGTTCAGAGCAGAGCCGAAAGATTCATCGAAGAGCTAACGGCAGAGGAAAGAGCTTCAGCTCAACACAATCTTAGAGCAGAGGAAAGATTCATCATACGGCCAATCAGAGCAGAGGAAAGATTCATCAGCCAATCAGAGCAGAGGTCAGAGGTTAGAGTCAGAGGTGGGCTGGGGCTAAGAGTAGGAGCTGGGGCTGGATCTGGGGCAGGGGCTGGAGCTGGAGCTCGGGCTGCTGGAACTTGAGCTACAAGAGAGCATAGAGATGGACTATGGATCTCTGGGGCCAGGGGCTGCATGCTGCTTAGAGACAGAGATAGGGAGAGCTCGGAGCGTGAGCTCGGGCATGGTTGAGAGCTGGGGCTATGGGGCAGAGCTTGGAACTAGGGCCGTCGTAGGAAGGCTCTAGTGCGTGGGGCTGAGAGCTTCAGGGCTGGAATGGAAATCGGGTCATTGTGAGCTCGGCTGGGGGCTGGTAAATGGACTGGGGCTTGCGACTCTGGAGGGGTGCGCGAGGCCTGGTGGCAGCTTCGGGCTAGGCTGGCTCTAAGCCCGGGCTCTAGTGAGATGGCCTACATCTCAAGTGGCTGACTGCAGGGGTAGGGGGAGTTTCTCTATATTCATGATTTTTCGGTTGTGGGTGTGGTTGTTCTCCCTTAGGCGGTTGTCGATGCGGTCACGATAGTAGGCCTAGCGTCATTCTTTGAGGTCGTGTCTCCCAAACCGGGGACCTTCAGGGGGAACCACAGCTTCAGGGCGGGAGATCCGGGTAGGCGGGAATGATCGGTCTAAGTGGGCCCATTACAGGGCTGTTAGAAGGTTAGTGAGTTGTCAGAGGGGGGTGGTTGGAACAGGGTGCGAGGGGGGGGGGGGGGGGGGTGGATGCAGTGACTGTAGGATAGAACAGAAGACGACTAGTGTGCAGGTCACATCGCGGCTATTATCCGGCACAAAATAATTACGACGCGCTCGAGGACACACACAGGAGCGCCACACACACATAACGAACGCCACAACAGACGATCACATCACAAACTAGTACTATCACACACACCACATACACAATACACATTACACACACACATACACACACACAACTGAGTCTCTCGCAAGCACACATCTCACACGACTCGATTCCTACGCACCACATACACACATACATACTTGCACATCTCATCACTTATCTTCTCTCACTCACACACTATCTCACTATATCGCGAAACACACAACGATACTGGTATTGAGAGTATAAAGGGATTTAGACGAACTACAAAGAAACATTTTTTTCTGCATTAAATAATCACACACTATTCAACGCATGCATTGTGCATGTTTTTTATTCACAGGGTGATATGTTTATTGTTCATATTACTCAGTAAAGTGCATTTTCTCGCTGAAGTATATCTGAGCTCAGATACAAGCACACACAGTGGGTTAGTCTGCTTACACTACATCGACATATGCCTAATAATACAACACACATCACTACTTTATATTGTGGTCATTTTAACAAGCTTAATTACACACTCACCATTCACTCCTACACAAGAAAATTCAAATTTGTACATGCCATTATTTTATATTTTAAAATTGTTGCATGGAAAGGGAGACCCTGCAGTCTACTATCCTGTTATGGCATGACACATTTTACAACCACTCAACACACACTCACTTACACACCACTCAATTTACTCACACCACACACACACCTCACACCCTTTCACACTCACACGGCAGTGGTATTACTGAGTCCGAAAACTTGGCCAACACGCTAAGCTGCTATAGTTACGTTCTCCCATCCAGTCCTGGTAGATTCTGGGGAGTGTGCTACACCACTTAAACACACTTAAGCACGACTCACATCTTATACTAGGACATTTGGGCGAACTTGTGCGATCTTGCTTAAGGCAACACTGTTGCCCAATCGAGTGTTGGAAGGGTAAGACAAAAGCAGCTATTGTTTTGACAGGCACTCACTTACGTCGTCACGCACACGGACACCGTGAGTCGGTGACAGGCTTGACAGTTGGCTCTACAGGCACTTACTAATGCCGTCACACTTACACACTTACACACTCACACACACACACTCACTTACACACACACACACGTGCGTGTCTTCTCTGGACACACTATTGTGTCGGCTCAGATTTCACAAATCGTTACACTTTTGTAAAAATGTGTAAAAACTGTTTTTCACTCAGTGGGCACTGAAAAGAAAAAGGAGACTCCACAGAAGTCCCAGTCCAGATCTGACTTGGGTGAGATCCTAGAGGAGAAGCAGGACCAGAGCCCGAGCCTGCAGAGGTCCCAGTCCTCCAGAGTCCCGGTCTACAGAAGCCAGGACCGAGACCAGAGCTGAGACTAAAATCCAGACCGGAGCCGCAGGGAAAAGGTCTCCACTGAACCGGCTCTGGTCCAGGTCTAAAGCCTGGTTTCCTCTCAGACTAACCCAGATCTGTCTAAGGTTCTGTTCTGGATTCTAACCCGGGTTTTGACCCGGTCTAAGCCAGGGTTCAGACCCTGTTTAAACCCTTTGTTTGGAACTGGCTGGTTTTTTCCTCTTCCGCACTATCCACATTTATTCCAGTTTCAACCTGACACGTGGCTGCTGACACTGTGGCTTCTCCCCCTCTCCTCCTTGCCCCTTTCCCCTTCTCACACAATACATAACCCAGCTCCTCCTCTCACCTCACACTGCGTGCCTGTCACTGGTGCACTGTGGGAATCGTAGTGTTTGTGTGTGACCTAATGCTCAGACTGGACTTTTCCACACTGCTTCTCTTCTGTATCAGCGTGTTTAAACTCATGTTTGATGTTTGTGTCTGAGATGCTCTCATAATGCCTCCTACTTCGGAGATCGCGCCCCGATACCGATAACAATGTGCCGATCCCTCCGATACCGGTGCAGCTCGTACACACCGTGACAGTAAATAAATTTCGCATCGGGCACAGAGGTACTTTTGGAACTAGCACCTCAACTAGGTGGAAGATACAAATGGCCAAAATGTTCATGTCACGCGTGGTTTTGCTCCAGATGATACAACATAAATGGGTTAGGGTACTAAGGGTTAGGGTTCGGAGTACTGGGGTTAGGGTACATCAGGTTAGGGTTAGCGGTACTTAGGGTTAGGATACTGGGTCGTTAGGGTTCAGGATACTGGTTAGGATACTCGGGGCTAGGGTTAGGATAACACGCCCTAGAGTTAGGGGTTGGGATACTAGGGTTAGATTTAGGATATTCGGGAGGTTTAGGGGTAGGATACTGGGGTTAGAGTGTTAGGATATCTTGGGGTAGGGTTTAGAAGTTACCTAAGGTTCACGGTTGAGCGCATGCTAGGACCGTAAATAGATTTGGATATTGGGGTTAGGGTTAGGATACGTCAAGGTTAGGGTTTAGTGATACTGGGGTTAGGCGGTTAGGATACTGGGGTTAGGGTTAGAATACTAAGGTTAAGGTTAGGACAATACTAGTTGGTAGAGGATTTTAAATTGGGGTTAGGGTTAGGATACTTAAGGTTAGGGTTAGGATACTAAGGTCAGGGTTAGAAGATACTATGGTAAGATTTAGGGATATTGGGGGTTAGGGTTAGGATACTATGGATTAGGTATTGGGGTTAGGATACTGGGGTTAGGTTAGGGATTATAGGTTAGGGTTAAAGAAATTTAAACTAAGTTAGTACTAAGGTTAAGGTTAGGATACTAGGGTAAGATTTAGGATATTGGGGGTTAGGGTTAGGATACTAAGGTTAGGGTTAGGATACTAAGGTCAGGGTTAGAGGATACTAGAGGTAAGATTTAGGATATTGGGGTTAGGGTTAGGATACTAAGGTTAGGGTTAGGATACTAAGGTTAGGGTTAGGATACTAGGGGTAAGATTTAGGATATTGGGGTTAGGGTTAGGATACTAAGGTTAGGGTTAGGATACTAACGACACAGCAGCCATGGACGGTCGGTGAATATTTGAATTCGATCCCGATGTCCGATCGGGATCGTTATAATAAAACACCTGCGAGAAAGAGTTGAGAGATGTCTGTTTTTGTTTAATAGAAATCATTTTGGCCAAATGAGCCCACAGGGGCCGGTGTCGTATCCCCCACACCCACATCGATAGATGTCTCTGGTCACACGGGGCACTTTTGCTGCTGTTGAGTCAACAAACTAAACCCAACAACTAACATTCCGCTTCATTTAATGGCAGCAGATACAAATTGTCGGATCGTCTCTCCTTTTAGTCTTAAACTTTTGAGAACCAGCATCAGAACCATGGGAAAACTGTTCATTTAACTGTATGAAATCCAACATAATTAATACTTCAATCACAAAGTAAATGTTACAAGTAGAACACAAAAACACGACAAGAAATAATAATAAAATACGACTCACACCGTGGATTCATATTTGACTTAGATTTCCATCTAATTTCTCATGGAACACGGAAAACGTGAACATTACCAGGAGTTTGATATAAAGACACATCTGAGGGTTAGGGTTAGGGTACTTCGGACACGGGGTTAGCGGGGTACTACTGGGGTTAGGGTACTGGGGTTAGGGTACTGGGGTTAGGGTACTGGGGTTAGGGTACTGGGGTTAGGTCTGGGGTTAGGCGCACACGTATGATTCGCTCGGAGTCACTTTAAACACGTCTGTCTGAAGCATTCCTTTTGTCAGCGGTTTCTTTTTTCCAGAGAAATCACTAAATCTAGTCTTTGGACATTTATTTGAACGTTATCACCGATCACATCCCAGTCATTTCTATAGACGCGGTGTTTGTTTTCATCCAAAAGGGGGTGGGACGTTCTGATATCACAGGAAGTGACGTATGACCAGAGACATCTATGCTTCCAGCGCATCTACGGCTTCTCAGAGGCTACAACACTACAAGAGTCAACCCTAACCCTAACCCTAACATTTCAACATTTAAGTTGTAATATTACTATTTTGTATTTGTTAATGAAGTAGGAAAACTCAATGAGAGAAAGTACCCTGTCAAATACATAAAAAGAATATCTAGCTAAAATGTCAATAAAACGTTCAGTAAAATCTAATTATAAACACCAGATAGAAAATGTCGTAATTTCTACCATCGGACAAGAATAAAGTAATAATATTACAAGAATAATAAGTTGTAGTACTACGAGAATAAGTCATAAAGTCATTATAAAGAACTTGGTGAAGGGAATTGTGAGGGTCAGAATGGGAGTTCATAAACGTTTTAATACAAACTTCATTCTCATTAATTGCTTAGTATTACGGCTTGATTCTTGTAATATAACGGCTTTATTCACAGCAAATTATGAGTTCAATCCAGAAATGTTAAACGGGTACCAACCCGAGTCTGGGGCACGCGCCTCGATCCTGTGTCTCCGGGATCGGTATCACTGCTTCTGCTGTGTGTGTGTCCGAGTCCGACAAAGTGGGAGGTCCTCGCGTGTACCGTGTGCCGAGTCCGAGTCCGACAAAGTGAGGCGCGTGTCCGACAAAGTGAGGCGCGTGTCCGAGTAGGACAAAGTGAGGGACACCGCGTGTCCGACAAAGTGAGGCGCGTGTCCGAGTAGGACAAAGTGAGGCGCGTGTGTCCGACAAAGTGAGGCGCGTGTCCGAGTCCGACAAAGTGAGGCGCATTTCCGAAGTAGGACAAAGTGAGGCGCGTGTCCGAGTCCGACAAAGTGAGGCGCGTGTGTCCGAGTCCGACAAAGTGAGGCGCGTGTCGAGTCCGACAAAGTGAGGCCGTGTCCGAGAGGACAAAGTGAGGCGCGTGTCCGAAATAAGGGTCTGGGGGGGGACAAAGGTTGCTAACTGTTAAAAGGCGTCCCTCACCCACCTTGGTGGGTGCGGGGGCGCGAGTCCGATTGAGACAAAGTGAGGCGCGTGTGCCCGAGTCGATGCAACGTCCCGAGTCGACAAAGTGAGGCGCGGTGTCCGAGTGCCAAAGTGAAGAGCGGCGTGTCCGAGTCCAAAGTGAGGCGCGTCCGACAAGTGAGTGAGTGGCGCGTGTCCGAGTCCGACAAAGTGAGGCGCGTGTGTCCGAGTAGAGGACAAAGTGAGGCGCGTGTCCGAGTCCGACAAAGTGAGGCGCCATTTCCGAGTAGGACAAAGTGAGGCGCGTGTCCGAGTTCCGACAAAGTGAGGCGCGTGTCCGAGTCCGACAAAGTGAGGCGCGTGTGAGTCCGACAAAGTGAGGCGCGTGTCCGAGTCCGACAAAGTGAGGCGCCATTTCCGAGTAGGACAAAAGTGAGGCGCGTGTCCGAGTCCGAGTCCGACAAAGTGAGGCGCATTTCCGAGTGGACAAAGTGAGGGCCGGTGTCCGAGTCCGACAAAGTGAGGCGCGTGTCCGAGTCGACAAGTGGGCGTGTCGAGTCCGACAAAAGTGAGGCGCATTTCGAGTAAACAAAGTGAGGCGCGTGTCCGAGTCCGACAAAGTGAGGCGCGTGTCCGAGTCCGACAAAGTGAGGCGCGCGTTGTCCGAGTAGGACAAAGTGAGGCGCGTGATACGAGTTAGGGACAAAGTGAGGCGCGTGTCCGAGTCCGACAAAGTGAGGCGCGTGTCCGAGTAGGACAAAAGTGAGGCGCCGGTCCGAGTAGGACAAAAAGTGAGGCGCGCTGTCCGTGTCCGACAAAGTGAGGCGCGGGTCCGAGTGACAAATGTGAGGGGCGACGGTACCGACAAAGTGAGCGCGCCGTGTCCGACACAAGTGAGGCGCGCGTGTCCGAGTAGGAACAAAGTGATGCGCGTGTCCGAGTAGACAAAGTGTAGGCGCTGTTAGTCCGAGTCCGACAAAGTGACGCGCGGTCCGACAAAGTGAGGCGCGTGTCCGAGTTAGGACAAAGTGAGGCGCGGTGTCCGAGTAGGACAAAGTAGGTCGGTCCGACAAAAGTCCGAGTAGGACAAAGTGAGGCGCGTGTCCGAGTAGACAAAGTGAGGCGCGTCGACAAAGTGAGGCGCGTGTCCAGTCCGACAAAGTGACGCGCCGCATGATGTCCGAGTAGGACAAAGTGAGGCGCGTGCCTCCGACAAAGTGAGGCGCGTGTCCGAGTGGACAAGTGAGGCGCGTGTGTAAAGCCGCGACGAGTTAGGACCAAAGTGAGGCTGCGGTATCCCTCCTATGTCTAGTGTAGTGACAAAGTGAGGCGCGTGTCCGAGTAGGACAAAGTGAGGCGCGTGTCCGAGTAGGACAAAGTGAGGCGCGTGTCCGAGTAGGACAAAGTGACGCGCGAGTCCGAGTAGGACAAAGTGAGGCGCGTGTCCGAGTAGGACAAAGTGAGGCGCGTGTCCGAGTGACAAAGTGACGCGCGAGTCCGAGTAGGACAAAGTGACGCGCGTGTCCGAGTACGACGTAGTAAATGTATATTTATGTGTGTTTAAATACCACGTATAAATGTGTGTGTGTGTGTTTTTTGTGTCAGAGGCGGCAGTGCCCGGCGCTCGCTCGACCGCACTCACGGCTCCTGGGACGACGACAGTCGCCTTCACAAAGCTGCTTCTACCTCCAAACTGTTGGCACGTGTTGCTAAGCAGACGCACAGGTGAGCACACTCCCCAGACTACAGACTGGATATAGAAGTGAACGTGCTAGCATGTTGGCCAGTTCGGCTGTTAGCCACTGCGTCCCCAACAGGAAGTGAGCTGAGCGGCTCCTTCAGCAACATTTTAATATAAAATAATGGCATTAAATTTGAATTTTTCAGTGTTTAAATGACCATATAATGTTATATTTGCAGAACTCTAACCCGTCACTGTCAGGAATTGTCACTTCTGAATTATGAACATAAATATTCACCTAAAAACACTGCACTGATTTGTATTTAATGCAGAATAAAATTTCTGTGTAATCCCTATTTCATCCAGACGTGTTCCATTGGAGAAAAAGATTCAGTTGTATTTTCTGGACATCTAGTCTGAGAACTCAAATATTTAACCTGCTCTGGGCTGCGTAAATTTCCTGATAATAGCCATTCCTGTTTATCTATTCGTTTGCACTGTTTTAAATTTCCCCTTAAACTAACCTTCTAACAGCCCTGTAATGGGCCATAGAAATCATATTGTTAGCTGTTGAAGCTCCTCATCACTGATGAGATTAGCATATGAAGGGTTGAGCCCGCCCCATGGCTTCAAAATACTTAAAAATACTTACAGGTAAACTGAACCTTAAACCTCCATTTCTGTTAAAAGAGGGATTATTTTTTAATTATTTTTTAATTGTATTTATTTATTTATCCATCCATCTGCTTATCCGGGGCCAGCACGGTCTTCGAGACTTCCCCCCTCCCAAGACGCTTCCTCCAACTCCGGCATTATTTATTGTTTTGTGTTTAATATATAATAGTGTTTTGAAACCCTGGAGACGCCTGGGGCATTCTGATGCTAATCAGGTACTCAGTGAGGAGGGGGCGAAAGTCAGGTCACAATAGGATATAGATGGCCCATCACAGGGCTGTTAGTAAACAAAGGGATTAGTCTCAAGTGAAACTAAAAACTCCCTTTGTCAGGAGGTCCCGCCCGGTGGGCAGGGCTCAGACAGAATAGGATGTAAAGTTATAAAATTCTCAGACTCAATTGACAGATTGAGAATGACTCTTGGATAAGAGTCCAAACGTTTTGTTTTTCTAAAACAGAGTCGAGATGATACAACTGAATCTTTTTCTACAATGGAACCCTCCTGGACGAATGAGGAATTACACCAACTTCTTTTTCCCATTTATTTTTCATAAATATATGGTTGAATGACTGTCCAAATTATTTAAGCCTTTATATCATTTAGATATTATTCCCCTGGAAAGTTCTGATCTTTAAGCTTTAATAAATATTTTGGTCAAAGAGCTACAGTGGTCGCTGCTTTGTTAAATTTCTTGGTTATAGTAACTATTTGTAAATATCTATGAAAGTTTTGTTTCTCAAAACCAAAGGATTCTTTCAACATTTCAAAGCTTTTCATGTGATTTTCTTTTACAATCTGGTGAAAACCTTTAGACCTTTTGTTATCCAGACTTTAAATCCCAAATATGTGTTGTTAGGTGCAAAACCCCGATCATAAGACAACCAGTTTAAGATTTTAACATCTTTATTTAAGTTATATGTTTTGATTAGGTTTATCCATGTCGTAAGCACAGATTTGACCCAGGGATTCTTCACTTCCTCCTCATGACCCAAGCGTCTGTCATGTGCCAGTAAGGCCTGCACAGGAACCCCCGGCACAACATTACTCTCAGTATGTTTCCATTGAGCTTCATATTCTGGGTCACACCAGCAACGCTCTGATTGGAGCTGAAATAAAGTCAAGCCCCGCGTCACACAAATCTTGAGAGAGTTTTATTCCACTCAAACAGAGTCTGGAACAGAGAGAGAAATCTGGGCGAGACATTCATGTTTATAGTTTCAGTCCTTTGACTTAGACTCAAGTCTGGATCAGAGTCAATTTTTCAAGATGTTTCTTTATAGAGGAGAAAAGAGGAGTTGTTTTTCTCTAACATTGTTGATAGTTCTTTATGGAGGACCACGCTTAAAATAGCTGAGATTCCGTTTGCCATTTAGATGTGTAAGTCTTTCTAAAGGACAGAGGGGGGCGCCAGTAAGTGAGAATTTCAGTTTTGTTTGTCTCCAGACATTGGACCAATATCATGAAGGAAATGCATCACATTTGGTATGGACATTTCTGGTTTGTTAAATATAATAAGACATCATCTGCAGCAAGTGATTTTATGTTCTGTCCCATCGATTGATCCATAAATTTGTTTTCGTTTGTCTAATATATTGGGCCAATGGGTCCAAGTTCAAAACAAACAAAAGGGGGGACCAAGCACAGCCCTGTCTGACCCCTTTCTCCAAAGTAAGTGAGTGTCAAGTAGAGCTGCAACGATTACTACTCGAATAAATCGAATAATTCGATTACAGAAAAGCTTCGATTATTATTATATTGCTTCGATGATTCATTTAATTTACATATTTAATCAAAAACACGTGAATCTGTGGCGCACGGAACGACTTGTGGCACTTTTGTTTCACACGGAGCTTGTTCCGCTCTGACGAAGGAGCAACAAGGAAGAGAGCGGCGCGTTTTAAACTCACAAGTGCGACTGGGAAGAGTTTTGATGAGTGAAAGAGCCATGGATCTATTATAATAATCCCGAGCTGCAACTCTAAACACCGCATCTAGCTCCGCCCACCGCAGCCCCCGCGCCGTCGACAGACGCCACCGCGGACCCCCGCGCTCCCCCACTCAACAACTCTGCTTTCCAGTCACAGTCGTACTTTTAAAACAGCCAATGCACATGGAAACAGCACGAGGACCGCGTTTCTGTTAGAATAATGTGTTGTGAAACAGAAAGTCCGAGACGCGGAGGCCAAAAGTGACCGGCACACGAGCCAAAACGGCAAAATTGCGCAAAATGCTCAAAACGCCAGGACCACCGTCCCACCCAACATAACGTTTACAAATGTCTTATTTTAGGTGATGTGACAGAGCGACTGTAACTGTTTACATCTATGCCAAGTTAATTAAGTCCTTTATATATATATTCTTTCTATACAAACAGAACAGTTTGGACTGAAGTGAAATGTTGCTGTTTTGGGGACAAATTCATATGAAATTAAGAATAAAAATGTGTCATTTTAAGCAGAAATTCCTTATTTTGTATTTGTTTATTACTATGAGCTATAACGTTTATCTAAAAAAATCGATTTAATATGTGTTTAAATGGTTTACTGAATGTACCAAAAAATTCACAGATTAATCGAAGAAAAGAATCGATAGATTACTCGATTACTAAAATAATCGATAGCTGCAGCCTAGTGTCAAGTGACCATTCATTTGATTCTTGATGTTGGACCATCGTAAAAGAGCATCAATATTTTTTATTGTTAAGTCAATCTATTTTAAATTTGTTCTTCACTTTAAATAAATAAGTCTGTTTTAGAAAAACGAAACGTTTCGACTCTGTGAAAGCCCCGCCCACAGGGCGTATTGAAAAGTATTATTAAAGGTGTGGAGGCTCATCGAAACTATGTCAAAGGCAAAATCGTCGGGTTGTCTGTGGCCTTCTGTTCAGTATAAGTTTCAAAATGCGACCCTCGGTGAAAAAATTTTGGACACCCCTGCTTTAGTCCCTTTTGTCTTGCTTTTTGGTTCTCTTCACTGTTCAGAGCCCGAGTCGGATTTCCACAGGCTGAGAGAGCATTCTGGACCTGTTTCTTCTCCTGGGCACCTTGCGCTCTGAGCTGGTGGGCACCTCTTGCGCTCTGAGCTGGTGCTCTTGGCTCTGAGCTGGTTGGCCTCTTGCGCTCTGAGCTGGTGGGCACCTCTTGCGCTTCTGAGCTGGTGGCCCTCTTGCGCTCTGAGCTGGTTGGCACCTCTTGGCGCTCTGAGCTGGTGGGCACCTCTTGCGCTCTGAGCTGGTGGGCACTCTTGCGCTCTGAGCTGGTGGGCACCTCTTGCGCTGAGCTGTGGGCACCTCTTGCGCTCTGAGCTGGTGGGCCCACCCTCTTGCGCTCTGACGCTGGTGGGCACCTCTTGCGCTCTGAGCTGGTGGGCACCTCTTGCGCTCTGAGCTGGTGGGGCACCTCTTGCGCTCTGAGCTGGTGGGCACTCTTGCGCTCTGAGCTGGTGGGCACCTCTTGCGCTCTGAGCTGGTGGCTCTCGCACTTGGCCATCTCTTGCGCTCTGAGCTGGTGGGCACCTCTTGCGCTTGAGCTGTGGGCATCTCTTGCGACCTCGTAGCTGGTGGCATCTCTTGCGCTTCTGAGCTGGTGGGCATCTCTTGCGCTCTCTTGTGCTCTGAGCTGGTGGGCACCTCTTGTGCTCTGAGCTGGTGGGCACCTCTTGTGCTCTGAGCTGGTGGGCACCTCTTGTGCTCTGAGCTGGTGGGCACCTCTTGTGCTCTGTGTTGTAATGTCCTGATCACGTGCTCTGAGAAGGCTTCAGCTCTTGTTTCTTAATTATCACAAAAGTGTCGTCCACGTTACGGTACCAAAGACTTGGAGCAGAGCCTGAAAAGGACGTCAGTGCCTTCTTCTCAACATGCTCCATGCACAAGTTGGCCTCGATGGGAGAGACGGGCGAGCCCATGGCACAGCCGTGGATCTGTCTGAAGAAGTGTCCCCGGAAATTGAAAGTATGTGGTGTTGAGACAGATGTGTTCAGGTGACAGTTTGGTCCTTTCCTGTAGGTGGCGTCCTCCTGCAGCCTCGTCCTAACCGCTGCTACTGCCTCAGAGGTCGGGATGCAGGTGAAGAGGGACATAACGTCATGTGAGACAATCAGATCATCTGAGTCCAATTGGAGATGTTTCACTTTGTCCACAAAAGTGTGTGTGTTTTCCACATGATGTTCCGAGTTCCCCACCAATGGTGCCAAGATGGTTGCTCAGTGCTTGGCCACATTGTATGTGATGGAATCTGTGCTGTACACAATGGGTCTGAGTGGAACATTCTCTTTGTGAATTTTGGGAAGTCCATAAATGCCTGGAAGAGCTTCTCCAGGACACAGTCTGTAATACAGAAGCCTGTCTATCACCTCCTCTTTTTCAAGCTTCTGTAAACTGTCCATCACCTTCTTCTTGTAGCCACTGGAGGGTCTCTTTTCAGACGTTTGTATGTGTTAGAGTCCTCGAGGAGGCTGTGGACTTTGGCTTCATAATCAGCTGTATTAAGAATCACAGTGCAGCGCCGCCTGTCTGCTGGAAGAATGTTTATGCTGTGATGTTTTTGTAGTGCTGTGAGTGCCGACCTCTTCTCAGATGTCTCTAGACTTTATGATCCCATTGGGTTCCATATTAGCCTCTAAAACCACTAGCATCGATTAGCTACAGTTGGCTCTAGACAAACACTTCTATAAACAGTCTAAGCCCCAGACACTTCCTCTGTTCACATCGAGTCAAACCTAAACTCAAACTAAATGTGTTGTTTCTGTTTCAGGAGCAAAGACCCGGTGGTGAGTCCAGGTGAGTCCAGATTAGATTAGCCTTTATTGTCCCCGTAGGAAAATGTAGCTGCATATGACCCATCCTTTGATGCAGCTGGAGCATCTCCTTAGAAGCAGTGGTCGCTGCAGCGTAGCGCCCGGGGATTCATCTCCAGATCTTGAGCTTGGTCAGGACTACTTTTGCTGGAGGTTTTTACATACTTCTGCATGTTTTGAGTTGATGGGGGAGTGCCCAGAGGAAACCCACCCAGACGGGTTAGGGCACACACTGCCTCCGATTCGTCAGGAAGTCATTAATCCACCTGGAGTCGCATTGAGCAGGGAGAGCTTGTCCTGGAACAGAGCAGGGAAGATGGTGTTGAATGTAGAGCTGGGGCGGTTCAAACCTTGAGTAAAAGGTAGTGAGTTCTGTGGCCAGTTATCAGTGTTGGGGGGGCTCTGGGCTTGTAGTTGGTAGTTGGCTGAGATTATCTTTGTTAAAATCACCAACAATAATACACCAGGAGGCTGGGAAGGTTCGCTCAGTGGTTCACTTTAGACCTGCTTTAGACCTGCTTTAGATCTGCTTTAGATCTGCGCTAGTCCTGGGTTAGACCTGCGTTAATCCTGGGTTAGACCTGCGTTAGTCCTGGGATAGACCTGCTTTAGTCCTGGTTTAGGCCTGCTTCCGATCAGTTTTAGTCCTGGTTTAGACCAGCTTTAGACCAGCTTTAGACCTGCTATAGACCTGCTTTAGACCTGCTTTAGTCCTGGTTTAGACCTGCGTTAGACCTAATTAGTCCTGCTTTACTCCTGCTTTAGTCTGGAGTTGGTTTTGTTGTTGACATAGTCGACGTTGACGTTGTTGACGTTGACCTTGTTGACCTTGTCGAGGCTGTTGATGTTGTCAACCTTGTTGACCTTGTTGACGTTGACCTGGTTGGCGTTGTTGACCTTGTTGGCGTTGTTGACGTAGACCTTGACCTTGTTGACCGGTTGGCGTTGTTGACCTTGTTGACGTCATTGTTGACCTTGTTGACGTCGTTGTTGACCTTGATGACAACATTGTTGACCTTGTTGACGATGTTGTTGACCTTGTTGACGATGTTGTTGACCTTGTTGACGTCGTTGTTGACCTTGTTGACGACGTTGTTGCCCTTGTTGACGACGTTGTTGCCCTTGTTGACGACGTCGTTGTTGTTGACGACGTGTTGTTGACGACGTCGTTGACCTTGTTGACGTCGTTGACCTTGTTGACAACATTGTTGACTTCGTTGACCTTTTTGACGTTGTTGACGTCGTTGTTTTGACCTTGTTGACCTTGTTGACCTTGTTGACAAGGTTATTCAATTCATCCATCCATCTTCTTCCGCTTTATCCATTGCCAGGTCGCGGGGGCAGCAGTCTAAGCAGGGACTCCCAGACTTCCTTATCCCCAGACACTTCCTCCAACTCCTCCAGGAGGATCCCGAGGCGTTCCCAGGCCAGCCGAGAGACATAGTCCTCCTCAGCGTGTCCTGGGTCTTCCCCGGGGCCTCCTCCTGGGTGGGACATGGCCCGAAACACCTCTCTAGAGAGGCGCCCAGGAGGCAATCCGGAACAGATGCCCGAGCCACCTCAGCTGGAGGAGCAGCGGCTCTACTCCGAGCTGAGCTGAGTGAGGAGCTGACTCACTCAGAGCTCCTCACCCTACTTCTCTAAGGGAGAGCCCAGCCACCCTGCGGAGGAAACTCATTTCGAACCGCTTGTATCACGCAATCTTGTCCTTTGGGTCACTACCAAAGCTCATGACCAAAGGTGAGGGAGGAACGTAGACCGAGGTAAATCGAGACCTTTGTCTTTGGACTCAGCTCCTTCTTCACCACAACAGTCCGATGCACCGATCCAACTGTCAATCTCACGCTCCATCCTCCCTCACTCGTGAACAGAGCCCAAGATACTTGAACTCCTCCACTTGGGGCAGGGACCACCCACCTGGAGAGGGAAAGACACCTTTCTTTGATCGAGAACATGGCCTCAGATTTGGAGGTGCTGATTCTCATCCCAGCTGCTTCACACTCGGCTCAAACCGTCCCAGTGCCTGTTGCAGGTCCGGGTTTGATGGAGCCATCAGGACAACATCATCTGCAAACAGCAGAGATGAGATCCTGTGGTCCCCAAACCGGACCCCCTCCGACCCTGACTGCGCCTAGAAATTCTGTCCATAAAAACAATGAACAGAACCGGTGACAAAGGGCAGCCCTGAGGAGTACCACACGCACCGAGAACAGGTCTGACTCTTACTGCCTGGCAATGAAACAGAAACAGCTGCCCCTCTGGTCATACAGGGACAGGACAGCCCTGAGCAAAGGGCCCCGGACCCCGTACTCCCGCAGCACCCCCCAAAGGGCACACTGACTGAGGGAAATGGTCAAAAGCCTTCTCACAGATCCACAAAGTACATGTGACTGTGGCAAACTCCCATGGAACCCTCGAGCCCCCGATGGAGGGTCTAGAGGTGGTCCAGTGTGTCCACGACCAGGACGAAAAAGCACTTCTTTCCTCCTCCTGGATCCGAGGTTTGACTATCGGTCGGATTCTCCTCTCCAGTACCCTGGAATAGACCTTACCAGGGAGACTGAGGAGCATCCCAGAGACTTTAGGTACCGCGCACCGATGAGGAGTTTGCCAACGACCTCAGTGACTTCGGCTTGGGTGATGGACGAGTCGCCTCCGCGTCCTCAGTCTCTACTTCCTCTTCGGAAGACGTGACAGTGGGATTTAGGAGGTCCTCAAAGTACTCCTTCCTCCACGACCGACGACATCCCCAGTCGAAGGTTTAGGGTAGTCTCTCCACCCGCAACCGTAAACGGTGTTGGTGGAACACTGCTGTTCTCCGTCCTCCTGAGGCGGCTACGTGGGGACGCGCGAATGATTGGTTCTTAGTGGTTTGCCAGTTTTTCTTTTGGGCGGGGCCAGGTATCATCAATACGAAGTATATCTAGTCCTCAGATCTCGTATCACGGGCCTCCCGATGCCTACTCTGTCCTTTCTTCAGCCCCGGGTTTTTGCTCTTAGCTGTGACAGCGACGAGCTGTGGTACCACCTGGTCGGCTCGCGCGGCGATACCCGTTTTCGTCAACATGGCCCCTCAGAAGCTCAGGTACGTTTCAGCACAAGCCAACAGAGGCCTGAATAGGCACTCCTCCTAATCTTCCGCCTGACGGCTCGGCATCCCTTACTTCCGGTGTACACCACCGGGTTCGGGGGTTGCCGCCGCGACAGGCACCTGAGACCTTGCGACCACAGCTCCGAGCAGCCGCATTGACAATGGAGGTCGAGAACATGGTCGACGTTGTTGACCTTGTTGACAACGTTGTTGACCTTGTCGACGTTGACGACCTTTTTGACGTTGTTGACCCTGTTGACAACGTTGTTGAACGTTGTTGACCTTGTTGCTGACCTTGTTGACGATGCTGTTGACCTTGTTGTCAACGTTGACGACGACCTTTTTGACCTTGTTGACGACCTTTTTGACCTTGTTGACGACCTTGTTGACGACGTTGTTGACCTTGTTGACGACGTTGTTGACCTTGTTGACGACGTTGACGACCTTTTTGACGTTGTTGACCTTGTTGACAACGTTGTTGACCTTGTTGACGACGTTGCTGACCTTGTTGACGACGTGCTGCTGACCTTGTTGACGACGTTGTTGACCTTGTTGTCGACGTTGAAGACCTTTTTGACGTTGTTGACGACGTTGTTGACCTTGTTGACGACGTTGCTGACCTTGTTGTCGTGTTTCCTGCGGTTCACAGACGTCTGCATGTTGTGATGTGGTGAGTAGGGGGTCTGTGGTTTGATTCCGGGGTCCGTGGTTTGATTCCGGGGTCCGTGGTTTGACACTTCTTGTTTTACATTTGTGTCTTTTCCGTCACATTTCATGGTCAGTAGAGCAGAGGTTCTCAAACTGGTCTGGTCCTGGTTTTGTTTTCTGGTCTGAACTCTTTGAGGATCGCTGCTCTTTTAGTGTTTAAGTTTGTTTAGTTTTTAGTTTCTCATCAAATGTTACTTTTCTTTACTTTGTCATTTTGTCTCATCGTGTCTCTCACTCAGCCAAAATGTCCACCAGAGAAAAGACCAAAGAGACGCAGGCAGGTGAGTCCCACAGCGAGTCCTAGACCTGGTCCTAGACCTGGTTTTAGACCAAAAGTACAAACTCTCTGCTAACGCTGGAGTGGCTAATTTAGCTCATTATGCTAACACTGTAAAACTTTCTGCAGTCAAGATGAAACTTTAAAAAACATTTTTCTACTTTTTATAATTCTTAAATTCTCATTGAAGTATTTGTCTTTGATCTCTTCATCATCGTTATTTATCTTTCTTTTTTGGCTCGGCTGCTACACACACACACACACACACCACTGGTGCCATTGTGTGTGTGGGAGAGTGTGCGTGTGCGCGTGTGTGTCGGTCCCCAATGTTTTTTGTGTTTCACATGTTTTTGTGTATTTCAGATGTGTTTTGTGTTTCAGAGTGTTTGTGTGTGTTTGTGTGTTTCAGATGTGTTTTTGTGTTTCAGATGTGTTTGTGTGTGTTTCAGATGTTTTTGTGTGTGTTTCAGATACTTTTTGTTTTCAGTGTGTTTTGTGTTTCAGATGTTTTTGTGTGCGTTTCAGATGTTTTTTGTGTGTGTTTCAGATGTGTTTTGTGTTTCAGATGTGTTTGTGTGTGTTTCAGATGTTTTTGTGTGTGTTTCAGATACTTGTGTGTGTTTCAGATGTGTTTTGTGTTTCAGATGTTTTTGTGTGCGTTTCAGATGTTTTTGTGTGTTTCAGAGTTTTTGTGTGTGTTTTCAGATACTTGTGTGTTTCAGATGTGTTTTGTGTTTCAGATGTTTTTTGTGTGCGTTTCAGATGTTTTTTTGTGTGTTTCAGATACTTTGTGTGTTTTGTGTTTCAGATGTGTTTTGTGTAGTGTTTCAGATACTTGTGTGTGTTTCAGATGTGTTGTGTGTTTCAGATGTTTTTGTGTGCGTTTCAGATGTTTTTGTGTTGTCAATACGTTTGTGTTTCAGATGGTGTTTGTGTTTCAGATGTTTTTGTGCTGTTTTCAGAATGATTTTTTTGGTGTGTGTTTCAATACTTGTGTGTGTTTCAGATGTGTTTTGTGTTTCAGATGTTTTTTGTGTGTGTGTTTCAGATACTTGTGTGTGTTTCAGATGTGTTTTGTGTTTCAGAGTGTTTTTGTGTGCAGTGTTTCAGATGTTGCTTGTGTGTGTTTCAGATGTGTTTTGTGTTTCAGATGTTTTTGTGTGCGTTTCAGATGTTTTTTGTGTGTGTTTCAGATACTTGTGTGTGTTTCAGATGTGTTTTGTGTTTCAGATGTTTTTGTGTGCGTTTCAGATGTTTTTGTGTGTGTTTCAGATACTTGTGTGTGTTTCAGATGTGTTTTGTGTTTCAGATGTTTTTGTGTGCGTTTCAGATGTTTTTGTGTGTGTTTCAGATACTTATGTGTGTCTCAAATGTGTTTTGTGTTTCAGATGTTTTTGTGTGCGTTTCAGATTTTTTGTGTGCGTTTCAGATGTGTTTTGTGTTTCAGATGTTTTTGTGTGTGTTTCAGAGGGAAACAGCATAAAGATATTCATGCGCGGTCGTCCCATCACCATGTTCATTCCATCAAATGTGGAAAACTACAATGACGTAAAAACAGAGCTACCGCCGGAGCGGCTCAAGCTGGAGTGGGCGTATCCTTCACCAAACACGCTTAAAACACGCCTAAAATTACTGTACATTTCTGTAAAACGACTGTCTATAATTACTGTAAAACTACAATACGAAGTCCGACTTTGGAGTGTTCCGAGACATTACGCTTATTTTACAATCCACACAATGACGTTTGATTACCACTATGGCGTTAGCATCGTTAGCATCTTGAGCTAAAGCTAATGATGGCAGCCTGGGTCAAAGGTCAGAGGTCACAGCAGTAGAATCGCTCTGATATCATTCAGATATATTTTTTTTCAGGGCAATAAAGTCCAAATGAACCGCATTAACATGTATTTAATTAACCAGTTTATTAATTAACCTCATAAATGTGGTTGTTTATAATAAATTACTCAATAAAAAAGTATTGGTATTGGTCAGGTCCTAGAACTAAACCATGGACAACATATTTCAACTTAACTGTGACCTGACCAATCACAAGTGTTCATCTCTAAAGCTGCTCTCTGATTGGCTTGTTTGAAGGTTCTGTCAAAGTATTGCTTCCAAACAGTAGATGCGATACTTGCCCGGCAGTATTGTAGTACTTTTGTAGTACTAGAAAAAGATTCAGTCGTTTCATCTGGACTCTGTTTTAGAAAAACGATACGTTTGGACTCTTGCCTCTTGGACGGGAACCCTGATAATGGACCATTGAAACCACCTGAGATGGGCCATCTACATCCTATTGTGACCTGACTTTGGCTCCCTCCTCCCTGAGTACCAGATTAGCATCAGAATGCCTCGGGCGTCTCCATGGTATCAACAAACCAGTTGTTTATAAGTTTAAGGAAGGATTCTCTTTTTTTTGACAAAGATGTCCTCCTTAACTCCTCCTTAACTCCTCTTTCACACCATCTCTTCTCCTGTTCAGAACCTTCTCCTCACTGTCTTCAATAGAGTGATTTGTGGCTTTGAGATGAAGATGCACGGCGCTCTGTGGTCCTGAGCTCCAGTGTCTTCTGTGCTGATAAAGCCTCTTGTGCAGTGGCTGTTTAGTCTCACTATGGGGCGCTCTTTACAGCTTTCTTCACTGCCTTGGATAGAATACACTGCATTGCTCTGTTTTTGTGTACACCCTGTGGGCGGGGCTTACTCAGAGGAGGATATAAACCTGAGTTCTCAGACTCGTTTCACAGACTGAGAATGACTCTTGGACGAGAGTCCAAACGTTTTGTTTTTCCAGATGAAATGACTGAATCTCTTTCTACAATGGAGCCCTCCTGGACGAATGAGGGATTACACTGACATGTGTCCAAGTACTTTTGTAGTATTTATCCTCTAGTATTGTAGTACTTGCAGTATTGCAGTGGTTGTGCATTACTTTGGTCCTTAGCCGAGGGCAGGTACGGCTACCGCGGCAAAGACTGCCGAGCCAATGTGTTCCTGCTGCCGACCGGAGAAATGGTTTACTTCATCGCCTCAGTCGTGGTTTTGTTCAACAACGAAGAGCGAACGCAGCGCCACTACCTCGGCCACACTGATTGTGTCAAGTGGTAAAGTACTGCTACTGCTACTGCTACTGCTGCTACTGCTACTGCTACTACTGCTACTGCTACTGCTACTGCTACTGCTACTACTGCTACTACTAAACTGCTACTGCTACTGCTACTACTAGCTCTATGCTGAACTCTGTACTATGCACTGCTACTGCTACTGCTGCTACTGCACTACTGCTGACTGCTGCTACTGCTACTGCTACTGCTCTACTACAGCTACTACTAGCTACTGCTGCCTACTACTACTGCCTGCTACTACTGCTACTACTGCTTACTGCTGCCTACTGCTACCTACTGCTACTACTGCTACTGCTACTGCTTACTACTGCTACTGCTGGCTACTGCTGCTACTGCTACTGCTACTGCGGCTACTACTGCTACTACAGCTACTACTGCTACTACTGCTACTACAGGCTACTACTGCTACTGCTGCTAACTACTACTACTGCTACTAATGCTACTGCTACTACTGCTACTGCTGCTACTGCTACTGCTGCTACTGCTGCTACTACTGCTACTGCTGCTAACTACAGCTACTACTGCTACTACTGCTACTACAAGCTACTACTGCTACTGCTGCTAACTACTACTACGCCTGCTACTACTGCTACTACTACTACTACTGCTACTACTGCTACTACCTGCTACTACTACTGCTAACTACTACTGCTGCACTACTACTACTGCTACTACTGCTGCTACTGCTACTACTACTACTTGTACTCCCCACAACAATTACACTGTTATTAAATATCTCAGCACACACAGTGGGTTAGAAGATAAGATTTAAGTTTTGAAATGTCTCTTCCCCCCTCCTCCCCCTCCCCTCCTCTCCCCCCCTCTCCTCCTCCTCTCCTCCTCCTCTCCTCTCCTCTCCCTCCCCTTCCTCCTCTCCCCTCTTCTCTCCTCTCCCTTCCCCTCCTCCTCCCCTCCTCTTCCTCTCACCTCCCTCTCCTCCTCCTTCTCCTTCCTCTCCTCCTCCTCCTCCTCCCCTCTCCTCCCTCCCTCCTCCCTCGCCTCCTCTTCCCTCTCCTCTCTTCTTTCCTCCCCTCCTCCCTTTCTTCCCTCCCCTCCTCCTTCCCTCTTCCCTCCTCTCCTCTTCCCCTCCCCTCCCTCTTCTCCCTCCTCTTCCCTCTCCTCCTCCCTCTCCTCCTCCCCTCCTCCTCCTCCCCTCCTCTCCTCCTCCCCTCCTCTTCCTCCCTCCACTCCTCCCCTCCACTCCTCTTCCCTCCTCTTCCTCCCCTCACTCGTCCTTCCCTCCTCCCTCTCTCCTCCTCCCTCCTTCTCTCTTCTTCCCCTCTTCTCCTCTTCCTCTCCTCCTCCCCTCCTCCTCTTCCCTCCTCTCCTCTTCCCCTCCTCCTCTCCCCTCGTCCCCTCCTCTCCTCCTCCCCCCTCCTCCCCTCCCCTCCTCTCCTCCTCCCCTCCCCCTCCTCTCCTCCTCTCCCCTCCTCTCCTCCCCTCCTCCTCTCCCTCCACTCCTCCCCTCCTCCTCTCTTCTTCCCCTCTTCCTCTCCTCCTCCCCTCCTCCTCTCCCCTCTTCCCCTCCTCCTCTCCCCTCCACTCCTCCTCTCTTCTCATCTCCTCTCCCCTCTCTTCACCTCCTCCTCTTCCCAGCCTGGCTCTTCATCCTGATAAGATCCGCATTGCCACTGGAACAAATCGCTGGAGTCGAACAAAGACGGTACGGGTCAGAAACACTTTTTAACACATTTTAGAACAAAGTTATCAAATCTTCACATTGATTTCCTGTGTGTGTTTGTCTGTTTGTGTGTTGTGTGTGTTGTGCGTTGGTGTTGTGTGTGTGTCGTGTGTGTGTGTGTTGTGTGTTGTGTGTTGTCGTCCCCCTGTTGGACCCCCTGTGTGTTGTGTGTGTGTGTGTGTGTTGTGTCGTGTGCAGGCGCTGGCCCCTCATGTTGCGTGTCTGGGACAGTGTGAGTCTCTGTACGTTGCAGATTGTTGGACAGGGGACGTTTGAGCGGGGCGTCGGCTCGCTCGCCTTCTCCAAAGCCGTTGAGAACTTTTATACAATAAACATGAAACAAATCTGACCTGGTTCTGACCTGGTTCTACGTGTTCAGCCTCTGAACTCATGTCCTTTCCTTTTGTCCTTGCCTCCTTCTCTCCTCGCTCCTTCTCTCCTCTCCTCCTTCTCTCCTTTCCTCCCCTCTCCTTGTCTCCCCTCTCGCCTCCTTCTCTCCTCTCCTCATTCTCTCTCGCTTCCTTCTCTCCTTGCCTCCTCTCTCCTTGCCTCCCTCTCTCTCTCCTCCTTCTCTTCCTTTCCTCCCCTTTCCTCTCCTCCCCCTTTCCTCTCCCTCCCCCTGTCCTCGCCTCCCCTCTCTCTCCTCGCCTCCCTCTCTCCTTGCCTCCCTCTCTCCTTGCTCCCTCTCTCCGCTCCTCCCTCTCTCCTCGCCTCCTCCTCTCCTCTCCTTCCTCCTTTCCTCCCCCTTCTCTCCTCCCCTCTCTCCTCTCCTCCCTCTCTCCTCCCTCCTCTCCTGTGCTTCCCTCTCTCCTTGCCTCCCTCTCTCCTTGCCTCCCTCTCTCCTCTCCCCCTCTCTCTCGCCTCCCCACTCTCCTCGCCTCCCCCTCTCCTCTCCTTTCCTACCCCTTTCCTCTCCTCCCTCTCTCCTTGCCTCCCTCTCTCCTCGGCCTCCCCCTCCCTTGCCTCCCTCTCTCCTCTCCTCCCTCTCCCTCTTCCTTCTCTCCTCTCCTCCCTTTCTTCCTCCCTTCTCTCCTCTCCTCCTCTCCTTTCTCCTTCTCCTTTCCTCCCTCTCTCCTCTCCTCCCTCTCTCCTCTTCCTCCTTTCTCCTCCCCTCCTTCTTCCTCTTCCTCCCTCCTCCTCGCCTCCCCTCTCCTCGCTCCTCTCTCTCCTCCCTCCTCCTCGCCGCCCTCTCTCTCCTCTCCTCCTTCTTCTCTCCTCACCTCCTTCGTCTCCTGCGTCTCCTCGCCTCCCTTCCTCACCTCCTCATGTAGGACTCTGGCGTGCACTTGCCGTAGTGGATGACTGTAACGACCACATGTGGACCGTTTGGAACTGGAACCGTAAAAGTAAAGTGGCCGAGATCAAGGTCTGTAACTCTCCGCCCCCTGCTCCCCTGACCCTGACCCCGACCCCTCCTGGATGCACAGGTTTCGGCTGACGATGATTGTTGTTTGTGCAGACGACCAACGAGTGGTGCTGGGAGTGGAGTTTCACCCCACGACTCGCCTCCATTGTTACCTGTGGGGAAATCACACATTTCTTCTGGACGTGGAGCGGAAACAGTCTGCAGAGGAAACAGGAAGTATATTGGGGTAAACATTTTATTCGTAACCTCCCTCTGGACAAATAAACGGCAGGCAATAATCACCGTAAATCATACGTTCAATTGGCTCTTTTAAAATTTTTTTCAGAAATTTGAGAAGCCAAAATTCGTGCAGTGTGTGGCTTTCCTCAGAAACGGAGACATTCTGACGGGCGACTCAGGAGGAGTTCTGCTGGTTGTGGACCAGGAGCGCAGACACGCCCACTTCTAAAGGCTGAGAGGTGAGGGCAGGGCCAAGAGCGCCAACACTGAAGTTTTTAGCCGAGTGCACCAGCTGGTCGTAAGACTGACCGTTAAACTACATCCGACTTAAATCTGAAAGTTAAGACAAACTGATAGTTCTACTAACATCCAACACGCAGCTCCAACACGCAGCTCCAACACGCAGCTCCAACACGCAGCTTCCAACACGCAGCTCCAACACGCAGCTCCAACACGCAGCTCCAACACGCAGCTCCAACACGCAGCTCCCACACGCAGCTCCAACACGCAGCTCCAACACGCAGCTCCAACACGCAGCCCAACACGCACGCCCTCGACTTACGAACCGGCTGGTCCACTCGCCTTGACCTACGACCGGCTGGTGCACTCGGCCCTGACCTACGACCCGGCTGTGACGACTGGCTGGTGCACTCGCGCCCTGACCTACTGACCCGGCTGGTGCACTCGGCCTGACTTACGACCGGCTGTGCACTCGGCCCTGACTTACGACCGGCGTGCACTCGGCCTGACTTGTGCACTCAGCCCTGACTTACGACCGGCTGGTGCACTCGGCTCTAACTTACGACCGGCTGGTGCACTCGGCCCTGACTTACGACCGGCTGGGCACTCGGCCTGACTACGACCGGCTGGTGCACTCGGCTCTGACTTACGACGGCTGGTGCACTCGGCTCTGACTTACGACCGGCTGGTCGGCTCTTCATGGAAAACCTCCTCCAGAAGTTTATATGTTTTTCTTTAGCGTTCCAGATTGTGCGTCAGGTGAAAGCGCATGAGGGCAGCGTGTTCTGTCTGAGTGAGACCAGAGGAGGCGCTGTTCTGAGTGGAGGATCTAAGGACCGACGTGTGGTTCTGTGGGACCACGAGCTGCGGCCGGACAAGGAGATCGAGGTGAGTGTGTGACCAACCCAAACAAGAGCCTCTTGATCATGAAAACACCACAAAAAGGACAAATGGCATGTTTCCTGAACCAAATGATCTTGTTAGATAATAGTTGCATCCGTAGAACCTGTTTTTATGTTTTATAAATGTCACTAAGGGTTATTTTAGTGTTGGACAGCCAAACGACTATTTCTATTGAACGTTGAGATTATTTAAACCCATTTTGAAACAATAAAGTTGTAAATACACTTGGACTGACGTTTTTCTGTCAGTTGGAGAATCCAAATGTGTTGTTTAAAGACGATCCTTTTCATGTTCTGACGCAACAGATTTTCTGTTGTTTACTCCACATTCAAGTGAGAATTGTTGGCTCTTGGCCCAAGCCCGATTCAGTGACCGGGTTCTGTCTGTGTTTGGGTTTCGCGGCTGTCACATTACGCACTCGGCGAGTCGACCTATCCCAACAAAACATTTCACACCCAATTTAATAAAGGGTTAACTGCGCGGAAGCGTCGCTGCGCGGCTTTGGGCCCACTCATGCAGTGAATGATCTGATCCGGGTTGGGTCCGGACTGAAGGTTAGTTTTACATTGTCGGTGAACAATTCACAGCAGGGACTTGCTTAAGTGTCAAAGGCAGCAAAAATAATAATAATAAAAAACAACCCTAAACCCCCCAAAAAAGTATTGATTATGCTAAAATAACAGCAACAGTGGAACAGGAGGTATTTATATGGATATTAAAGTGTTCCTGAGTCCAACGGCAGAAGGAAAGAAACTGTTCTTGTGGCGGGAGGTTCTGGTCCGGATGGACCGTAGCCTCCTGCCTGAGGGGAGTGGCCACCTGCCTGAGGGTGAGAAGGGTCTGCTGTGATCCCACCTGCTCGTCCCAGAACCCTGGAGACCTACAGGTCCTGCAGAGATGGAAGTCTGCAGCCGATCACCTTCACAGCAGAGGGCGCTGTAGTCTCTGTTTGTCCCTGGCTGTGGCTCCAGCAGAGGGCGCTGTAGTCTCTGTTTGTCCCTGGCTGTGGCTCCAGCAGAGGGCGCTGTCGTCTCTGTTTGTCCCTGGTTGTGGCTTTCCTGAAGTCCACGATCATCTCCACTGTCTTCTGGGCGTTGAACTCCAGGTTGTTACCGCTGCACCAGGACACCAGCCAGACCACCTCCCTCCTGTAGACAGACTCATCCCCGTCCGAGATGAGCCCGATGAGGGTGGTGTCGTCGTGGCTGGAGGTGCAGCAGTGTGTCCAGGGAGAAGAGCAGAGGAGAACGTACACAGCGCGCCCCCTGCAGGTGGAGTCGGGCACGTTGAGCTGGGAGAGCTTGTCCTGGAGCAGAGCAGGGAGGATGGTGTTGATGAAGAGCTGAAGTCCACAAACAGGATCCTGGCGTAGGTTCCCGGGGAGTCCAGATGCTGCAGAATGAAGTGGAGTGCCAGGTTGATTGTGTCGTCTACAGACCTGTTGACTCTGTAGGCGAACTGCAGGGGTCCAGCAGGGGTCCAGCAGAGAGGAGGTGAAGGACTTGAGGTAGGGCAAGACCAGGGATGTGAATTATTCACCTCATGCCGTGAATAAATAATAAGGTGTTGAGTTCTTCGTCCAGTTTCAGGTCGTCATGTGCACGAGCTTGAGCCTGACCGAGCCTGACCGAGCCTGACCCCGAGCCTGTCCCGAGCCTGTCCCGAGCCTGTCCGAGCCTGACCCGAGACCCGAGCCTGAAGCCTGACCTGCCTGTCCCGAGCCTGTCCCGAGCCTGTCCCGAGCTGTCCCGAGCCTGCCCGAGCCTGTCCCGTCCCGAGCCTGTCCCGAGCCTGACCCGAGTGTCCCGAGCCTGTCCCGAGCCTGTCCCGAGCCTGTCCCGAGCCTGTCCGAGCCTGTTCGCCGAGCTGTCCCGAGCCTGCCTCCGAGCCTGTCCCGAGCCTCCCGAGCCTGTCCCGAGCCTGACCGAGCCTGACCCGAGCCTGTCCCGAGCCTGTCCCGAGCCTGTCCGAGCCTGTCCCGAGCCTGTCCCGAGCCTGTCCGACTGCCTGTCGAGCCTGACTCGAGCCTGACTCGAGCCTGTCCCGAGCCTGTCCCGAGCCTGTGAGCCTGTGCCTCCGAGCCCCGAGCCTGTCCCGAGCCTGTCCCGAGCCTGTCCCGAGCCTGCCGAGCCTTCCCGAGCCTGTCCCGAGCCTGTCCGAGCCTGTCCCCGAGCTCCCGACCGAGCCTGTCCCGAGCCTGTCCCGAGCCTGTCCCGAGCCTGTCCCGAGCCTGTCCCGAGCCTGCCCGCCTGCCGAGCCGTCCCGAGCCTGTCCCGAGCCTGTCCCGAGCCTGTCCCGAGCCTGACTCGAGCCTGTCCCGAGCCTGTCCCGAGCCTGTCCCGAGCCTGTCCCGAGCCTGTCCGACGAGCCTGTCCCGAGCCTGTCCCGAGCCAGTCCGAGCCTGTCCCGAGCCTGACCCGACCCGAGCCTGACCCGAGTTTGTTTCAGGTCCCAGATCAGTTCGGGAGCATCCGTGCTGGTGCCGAAGGAAAAGGAGACGAGGTTTTAGTTGGAACATCAAAGAACTTCATCCTCAGAGGGACTTTCACTGAAGGGTTCAGCGTCGAATCCAGGTAAAAGGTAAACCAGGTACTAAACCAGGACTAAACAGGTACCAGGACTAAACCAGGACTAAACCAGGAACTAAACCAGGACTAAACCAGGACTAAACCAGGACTAAACCAGGTACTAAACCAGGTACTAAACCAGGTACTAAACCAGGACTAAACCAGGTACTAAACCAGGACTAAATCAGGTACTAAACCAGGTCTAAACCGGCTACTAAACCAGGACTAAACCAGGACTAAACCAGGTCTAAAACAGGACTAAACCAGGTACTAAAACAGGACTAAACCAGGTACTAAAACAGGACTAAACCAGGACTAAACAGGACTAAACCAGGACTTTCTGTTCCGTTTCAGGGTCACACAGACGAGCTCTTGGGTCTGGCGTCTCATCCAAGCAGAGACTTTTCCTGACGTGTGCTCAAGACCGACTCGTGTGCCTCTGGGACTCAGACCAGCACCGCCTCAAGTGGAGCCGCAGTCTGGAGGTGAGGGAGGGGCATCTGGAGGTGAGGGAGGGGCATCTGGAGGTGAGGGAGGGGCATCTGGAGGTGAGGGAGGGCATCTGGGGGTGAGGGAGGGGCATCTGGGGCAGTCTGGAGGTAAGGGAGTGCATCTGGAGTAACGCTGGAGCCACTCTCTGTCCTCAGGAGCACGGACACTGCGCTGACTTCCATCCCAGTGGAGCTGTGGTGACCATCGGGACGCACTCTGGAAGTGAGTACAAACACTGCAAATACATGTACTGCTACTGCAAATACATGTACTACTACTGAAATACATGTACTACTACTGCAAATGTACTACTGTAATACTACTACTACTGCAATACATGCAATGTACTACTACTGCAAATACATACTACTACTACTGCAAATACATGAATTACTACTGCAAATACATGTACTACTTCTGCAATACATGTACTACTGCAATACATGTACTACTACTGCAAATACATGTATACTACTGCAATACATGTACTACTGCAAATACATGTACTACTACTGCAAACTACACTGCAAAATACAACTACTACTGCAAATACACACTACTACTGCAAATACACGTACTACTACTGCAAATACAATGTACTACTACTGCAAATACATGAACTACTACTGCAAATACACAACTACTGCAAATCACGTACATACACAATACTACTACTACTGCAAATACACGTACTACTACTGCAAATACAATTGTACTACTACTGCAAATACATGAACTACTACTGCAAATACATGAACTACTACTGCAAATACATGAACTACTACTGCAAATACATGTACTACTACTGCAAATACATGTAATACTGCAACATGTACTATATGCAAATACACGAACTACTACTGCAAATACACGTACTACTACTGCAAATACATGAACTACTACTGCAAATACATGTACTACTACTGCAAATAGACCATTCTAGATAAATCATGTTGTTTCTCGAATGGTAAAGTTTGGACTGAAACACAAAACAAAAAGACTCATTCTGAAGGTCTTTGTTTAGAATGACGATTGAATATTTGAGATTCAAATGACTCTAATAACAGTAGCTGTTGCTGCTCATGTGGAATAAACAGAAGATTCAGCTCATGTTGCACAGTTTGTCATTATTGCAACGCAGAACGATTTTCCACATGTGTTCTCTACTTGTGTCTTCTCTCATGTGTTCTCATGTGTTCTCTCATGTGTTCTCTCATGTTCTCTCATGTTCTCTCATGTCATGTTCTCTCATGTCTCTCATGTTCTCTCATGTGTCTCTCATGTGTTCTCTCATGTGTTCTCTCTTGTTCTCTCATGTGTTCCCTCATGTGTTCTCTCATGTTCTCTCATGTTCTCTCTGTGTTCTCTTCTCTCTCTCGTGTTCTCTCTGTGTTCTCTCTTCTCATGTGTTTTCTCTCTGTTCTCTTGTTCTCTCTTGTTCTCTCATGTGTTCTCATGTGTTCTCTCATGTGTTCTCTCATGTTTCTCTCATGTGTTTCTCTCTCTGTTCTCTCATGTGTTCTCTCATTGTTCTCTCATGTGTTCTCTCATGTGTGTTCTTCTCTCTTGTTCTCTCATGTGTCTCTCATGTGTTTTCTCTTTTCTCTCATGTGTTTCTCATGTGTTCTCTCTTGTTCTCTCATGTTTCTCTC